>JAWNNP010000135.1:600000-875957 GCA_035044805.1 Leucophenga maculata | reverse complement strand
GAACTACAGCAGCTGTGGAAAGTCAAACGGTGAATTCTAAAACTAATGAAATATATTTTTTAGCGAGCCTCTATTACCACGAACTAGGTGGCTTGATTGCACGGGACCCTTAGTTTTAGAGCACGAGCAGGAACAGTCTACTCTCAGTCATCAGCGAAGTCAGGGTGGATAGCAAAGCTGCACTTCAGTTTTAAAGCCAATTCACTTCTCTCGAGGGCGATCAAATATTGGAAATTAAATATACGAAAGGCGAGTCTCATGACGAGTCAAACTGCAGTCACCATACAATTCCGAATTATCTCCAGCTGACTTTTTCTGCACCCAGGTATCAAAAGCATTGTTTTGTAGTTTTGACCACAACACTTTTTTCGGGAAGATTAGAAGTTACAACTGTCCTCGAGATTATTTGTACTAGCCAACTTTGAAGAGTAGAATCTATTCCTCTCCAGTTGAGTGCTCTTGCAGCGTCTGTATGAGATGTATGAGAGGATAAGCCACGTTTATACTCGTATATTTAAAATCGCAAATGGCTGTCTCTTTGGCTATTAAAGCACCTTGGATTGAGGAGTTCAATTGGTGTAGAGCAGTTTAGTTGTATCTGGCAGAAATAAGTGAGGCTTATTGGTCTGAAGAACTTGGGTGAAAGGACTCCTTCTTAGCTGCATTCTGAACAAAAACTACCTTTGTCGTCTTCCAGACCGGCTAATTCGGGAAATTTTTTGTATTGGATCTACTAAGATGTCTAAGCCTTTTTAAAGTATGGCTGGGAAAATTTCATATGGTTCGGAAAGTAAGTTACGAGTAAAAACAGTGCCATCTTCTCATTTTTTGTGAACCTTCCTTCTGGGTTTTTTTTAGATATCCCCCTAAGAATGCTTTTTATTTTGAAGAGAGCTACAAAACCCTACTTGCAGTGTTGGTATCTGTAATGTTGCAACAAAACTTATGAAAACTGTCTCGCATTGATTTTCTAATATTTTTATTATATTTATATTGCTTGAATTTATTACCTTTCGACATCTCTGTACCACCAAAGAGTTCCTTTTGGTAGAATTGACATCTTTCAATTTGCAGCATTACGTTTGCAGTATTAATGGTTGCCGTATAGTTATCAAGCATTAATTTTATGTTTAATGGTGAGTTGGCTATTCCGTAGTTCTTTAAGTCCTCTGTGTTATTTTCAAGGTGACTTTCGGATATTTCACAGTTAGCCGTTCTAGCATTTCTAATACATTTCTTATAACAAAGACTAAAAGTAAGGTTGAATAGTATGTTCGTATGATCTGACATTGCTGGTCTATCCTTTTCGCGTGACTCCAGTTTAATCTGAGTGACCACCACCAAGTCTTGTCTTAGGAATTCTGAAAGTCAAGTATATATAATGTTCTTCTCAATAAAATGCATGTTCTCGGTTTGTCTGTTTTGCATTCCAAATTACCTGCTTTCAGAGTATCAAGCCCTTGTGTTTCACCCTTATATGTAAGCTTAGGGTTCCTAAAAAAACACTAAGCCCAAATCTAATTTGGAGGCAACCTGCGCTGTCATAGTGCTTAGATACATATTGCTATAGCAATATGAAGAAGAAGAAACAAGCTCTTCATCCGACATGGGTGTATAATCGTATAGTGACATTCAATTTACAATTTAAAATACAACCAGAACATTTTTAAGATAATCTTCCTTAAAGGTGGAAGTGTCAATGCCACCGGACATAAATTTAGTCGCATTATCGAAATGTCTGCATACCTTGGAACGTGACCTTGATATATTAATTGCAGACATATGTTATTCACGTAAGAATGCCTATATTACTAAGTATATAAGTAGGTACACTTCTTCAATAATGATATGATAAGAGTACTCGTCTGCTACAAGTGTGGGGTTGATATTGTCAAATTTTGTTTGATCATAAATTAGTTATTATTAATATTTATAGTTAAAGCAAAACAATATTGTAAATAAAACAAATCTATTTTTAAATCCTTTGATAAGCGTGGGAATTAGTAAAAAAAATATTAAGTAGCACTGTTCGCCTGTCATGATAAGCTTAACGATTCAATTTTGTACTCGTACAAGTGGAGCCTATGCGAACGCGTCTATGTGTGAAGAGCGCCTCATGTTCTAGTGTTAAAATGCCAAAAACTGCGACAAGTGTTATTAATGACTTCCAAATTTAATAATTTATACTTCTATTGTACACTTTTGTAGTCATCAATTGTCATCGATTTGGCTACTCGGAACCGAATCAGCGACGTTGGTCGCGGCACCATGGCCACTGTGCGGGCAAAACACAATCTCCAATTGCTATAACATCCTCGCGAGTGAGTTGAATGAACGAAATTGATTCGATTTGTTTTTATTTTAAATTTTGATTTGTTTTCTATGTTCTATGACAAACCGTGCAGACTATTCCGCTGCATATGCCTGCGATTGATATGATTGGATATCATAATTTGCTGCCGCATCCGCTGAAGATGACCAACAATGGACATACGGGTGAGTTTTTTCTTTTAAAACTTATTTAATTAAAATGCTGAATAGTAGTTTAAATTGTTGTATTTCAGTTTCGATATCCATACCCAAGTTGAATAAAAGCAATTTGGTTGAGGAGAGCGACGAATTTATGCCGTATGTGCGCGGCGCCAAACTGCCGGGTGAATTCGAAGTGGAAGGTGTGCACTTCCATTGGGGCGACAAGAACAATCGTGGCGCGGAGCATGTGATCAACGATATACGCTATACTATGGAGATGCATATTGTGCATCGCAATAAGAAATATGCCGACATTGGCGAGGCACTCAACTATCCGGATGGCGCAGCGGTCTTGGGTTTCTTCTTCAATGTGTGTATACGCAATTTTTCATTGTTTGTTTGTTGACATTTTTCATATGCTGGCTGCCTCCATTACAGCTCGACGAGGATGAAGGTCCAGGATTGCAGACAGTATGTCGTTATTTGCATTTGATACCGGATGCCAGTAATGAAGCCAATTTAAATGTTACCTTTTCGCTGTCGTCCTTGATTGCAACTGTTGATGTGGATAAGCTTCTACACGTACAAAGGTGTGTAGGGCTTCGACGGTAAATCTGAATGAACATGAAATGCAAAATATTAAATTTTCACTTGAAGATTTATTCTTGCTGCAAAGCTCTATCGAAAGTGATTAGGAGTAACAATGTATTTTATTGTCGCAGTAAAGCAAAGGAATTAACTTATTTTCATGGCTTGTTTGTTATGCCAAGCGTGACACTCTGAGTTGATAGCTAACAAGTTTGCCGGTTGGATTGCCTTTGGCATGCCAAATTGAAATCGATATGTTTATTGGCGTTTGCAATTAGCATGGGAAATTGTTAAACGTGTAACGCATAGATAAACAATTTGTCGAGCAAATAATCTAGGCATATGTGATATACTCGTGCAATTGATAGGTTTCGATTGGGGGGTGTGCTAATCTGTTTAGATAATGTCAAGTTGTACTGATTTATCTTATCTGTCAGACCTTTTCTGTAAATTTATTAATACTTGTTATTTTAATTGTTATAGGTTCACTGACTACACCGCCCTGCTCCGAGGCTGTGACGTGGGTGCTGTATCCGGATCCTATACCCATTTCACCGAAACAGGTAATTTCAAATGTATTAGCTTACCTTCTATATTTAAGACACTGTGAATTCTTATATAAAGCACAGAAAATAAATTTAATAAATTCAAAAATAAATAAAAATATATTCATATTCATTGAAATCGTTCATACATTTTAATGTCAGCTTTTGAAAGTTTAATCTTTCTTGCAGCTTCAACACATTTGAAAGAATATTTGAATGGAACATAGCATTGCGGTTCCATGTAAGTCTTTTATAGGGAATTCTTTTGCATTTAAGTTGCAAATGCTCATCAAATATCACAAACCTAATCAAAATTTCGCTACAAAAAATTCATCTCCGTTTCACTCAAAATACACCAAATACAAAAAAGTACACAGTAGTATAGAAGTATAGAAGTGTGGAGCTCTTAATCAATAACTCTATACAATATCAAGAAGTCAGCCTCAATGTGTTCATATTTGACTCCATAACGCTAACAATTAACTTCAGAACAAGATTCAGCTGCCATTACTCATAACATCTGACTTCAAAAGCTGGATCAATAACTAGGCTCATAATCAAACAGCACACGAGGCAATAATATATTTAAATTATTGGTACAATCCCCTTTAATTAATCTAATTGTAAGATCTCCAGCACAATGTTACTTTAGTACATCACACTTTCATTCATGTCGATCTCTTCTTTCCCTTACTATAAGTCGCCCTCTATCCAAAATGGTGCATAGAATCTTCTTTATTAGTTTAGCGACTATATCCCCATACTTTTGCTAAACATAACCTCTAAATTATAAATTTATTACCTCCAAAGCAATCTTACGTCTTTCCACCCACTATTTCACATCCGCATTCAACTCTAACATCGCCGAAACAAAATATGGTCCATTACATGGTGTAATAATAGAAGTGATGCCACTTCATGCTTGCGCTCTCAAAATAGTTGCACTTTGTGCTGTATTACCAATGAGTAGTTTCACCCAGTACTTTGTATTATTGTACCATGATCCAATATAAACAGTTTTTACGGACTAAAAACCCTCCAAAGCATACACTCTATCCAAACCAAACAATGATAAAACAACTTGAAATAGCAGAAACCTTGTATTCAAATTGGTCCGAATAAGCCTTGGACTCCAATTTCTTATTAAAGTTCAGATCTTTAAGGCAACACGCCAGGACGAGACTGCATAAATTACCAAATGTTACAACAGCAACTCCACTTCGTCACACAATACATGAGTCCAATCAGGCTCCTTCAGATCCTCTAGCAATCATAGACTATCAGACGACCTCGGCCCTCTGAAAAAAAAAATCATACCCTTTCTCTCCCTAGACTTTGCCAAAGCTTTTGACAGAATAGACATCCAAGTTCAAGCTTAGACAAGGAATACATTTTGTAAATAGTCATTTACCCTTTTTATCAAGAGTTTATACGAATGGTTTCATAGGACCCAGCTTGATATGCAGAGGAGGAGGCAGGATCTTTGATGGATGACATTAAGCGACTCAGGAGTGAAGGACGTTCTGGTTGGTCAAAATTTTACTGCTGTCTAGCTCTACAGTCCCATAAACATAGGTAGCAAGGGACTTTTGTAGAGCCACACTTTTGCCCAAGTAACATGGCTATGATCTTTTAATCTCCACAGATCTGCCATTTGTATTGCTTGTAATAATTTTTTTACAAAAGTAATATTAAGTTATAGCTGAGTAACCTATCTTTTTCGCAACGGTTCTACATTATTCTACAAGAACTACAAATTATATTTGGGAACACATAAATGTTTAGCAATATCCTAATTGAACATTTCCTTGAACGTATCTTTGATGTCATCATCTATTTGTTTTCGCAATCGCAATTCGTTTCATTCATGCGTCTGCCATGACGGCATAAAAACCGTTATCCAGAGACTTAGTCGGATAGTGGACAATCGCCGTTGGCCATCGTCACCAATTTTGAATTTAAGAAAACGAACATAAAATTTGTAATCACAGACTCTACAATTACCCAAGCAAGGAATTTCAAGCAAATTCTAGCAATTTTTTATACTCCGTTTTGGGTCCGCCATTTTGAATTTATGAAAGCTGATTTCAAATGCGTAATTTGCGACCCCGAAAACCCCTGAGTAAAGAGTTTTAAGCGAATCCGATGACGTAAATATATCCGCCATATTGGTTTTTTGGGGTTTAAAAACATGGGGTTAAATGTATATTCGGATTCAGTGATCCCCAAAACAGAAGGTACATATAGTCAAACCTCTAGATCAGACACCAATAACTTCATTCAACATCGAAAAAAAATAGTTCCAATTAATTCTTAACTATAAAGCCGCTACAAAAAGGTATTCCTAAGAGGTCCCCATAACGTAAACAAAACAATTGCTAAACAAAATTCCTTCGAGCTAACTTTTAATGCCGACGATTGTACAATAATAAGCGAGATCTGTTTATTTCCCATAGAAGCAATAATCAAAATTGGAGTTACATGGAAGAAATTTGGTTTACATGTTGATGGAGTCGGTAGAAGAAAGATCAATTGAAAAAGTGCGGTGGGTTTGACTGTCTATAAAGAAACATGTATACATATATAGACAAAACATTCAATAGTCAATATTTTTGAATATTTCTGGGCACAGCAAAGCGGACCGGGTATTAAACTAATGAAAGCTAAAATAAAACGATAACATCGATGAAAAGGTTAAGCTTGAATATTCTTCACTCTTCCCAATTATTGGCTGGGCAGCGCTGGATTTTAGTATGGCTTAGTCAGAATACTTTGCCAACATGTAACTACTTATCTGAAGACAAAATGGGTGAGACGATATATCCAAACTCTGTATTGAAGGCTCTGCTTTACAAATCTTCAGTCGGCAAGTTATCGTTGTTCATACGGACAGTCAGGAGAAGTTTCGAAGCTTCAATCGAAGAAGAGGATTCAGTTCTTAAGATAATTTGATCTTGTTAGGGTGTAACTAGGCAGAGGTCTTTATACACAATTGCTCACAAATTGATTTTAGAGTTTCCCAGTTGTTGTAAATGGCGTGGAAATTACATATGGCTATGAGATCTTCCGTACTTCAACCGGTGTGTTGTGTCACTGGCATAGGAAAGTCCACTAGGGCGTATGTCCAGTCGAATTTATTTATTGTAGCAAGGACATCTTGTCTAGTTGGATGATTATTTTGAGCTGAAGATTATAGTGAGCGTTCTTAAAGTTGCAACCACCATCGATTCAGAATTTCGGTACAAATTTTCAGACAAACTGAAATACCACGAACAGGCAGCTTAGTGCACCCTGTATTGTTGCTATGCGTGAAAATTTCATAGAGTTAACAAGATTTTCGATCTTTTGCTATTCTTTTCTTTGTATCAATTTTTGACCTTCCTAATGAAGCTTCTCTCAAAGAAAATTGAATTGGTGCATCACTTGAAGATTTTTGACAATATGAAACGATATGCATATATAATAATGATCTCAAGCATGCTAAAAATTAATTTCTAATATTTTACAAGTATAATCATGCTCACATAGTTCATCTGGCTCACTATGGAATACTTACCCTATTTGTTATTTGTTGTCTTATTTAATCGGATAGCATACACAATCAAATAATTTGAAACACAATTGCAAAGAAAACTTTTAAATTGTTTAAACAATTTCTAAACTAATCAAGCAATCAGTTCAATTTTAGTTGAATTACGATATTAAAATCAAATAAAATTTTTGTTTTATATAAATACTTCACAGATTGGGCGCTTCCGTCAGCTGCAGGATACTCAGGATGGTGCGCTCGTCGACAACTACCGCCATTTACAGCCATTGGGAAATCGTCGAATCTTCTCACGTGTTGGTCATGTGCGCTACACAGCCGTCTCAACGCTCGACAATGAGGTGGACTACATGAAATGGGACTGGTTCTACTGATGAAACCCTTAAAATGCTAGCGAACTAGGCGAAGAATCTTCTTTTTAATGTAATAAACTATTCTAAAGGCTTTGTGTGCCATTTGTTAGGTTTAAGTTATGCATTTACAAATTGATATAAATTTATATTATTGTAATTAAAATTTAAATTAAACAATTTAATTTTTAAGTTAAAACCAACAAACGCTGATTTCTAATTTGGTTTAAAAATAGAAAAAGCTTTAACTGCGGTGAATCAGAAGTAAATAAAACATTTATTTCCACAACTAATCGTACAGTCAATAAAAGTTTGCCAAAGACTTCCATGCCTCCCCGACTGGGAGTATTGGCGTCTTATAGATCTTGATTTTTGTCTTTCGAGAGAGAAAGAACACTGAGATTCCAGTAATTAGGTATGCGTTCACCATGCCATATCTTGTATAAAACTTGCTGCATACTCCCAACCATGTCTTTGTCGCTGGCTCTGTATAAGTCAGCCCATTAGAGCCTGCCGCTTTGTTATTTTTCAGCATTTTATTAATTGAATCAATCTCGTTATAGTCCGGTAGCTCTACAATAGTGCCATCATTAACTGGTGTTTACTCTATCGGCAGTGTTGTGCGCCTCGAAGTAGGTTAGAAAAATTACTCCTCCACAATCTCACTGATTCCTGTTTATCTGCAACCAGGTTTCCATTTTCGTCTCTACAGAAAGTTATTCCGGGTTTGAAACCTTCGATCAGACGCTACCCTTTGGATAAAGTTTTCAAGCTCTCAACATGCTAGGTTTTTTGCATCTGAAAAGGCGTTTCTCATATTTTCGTTTCTCTCGATACAGATCTCCGATATCGCGCGTTGCTCCGGACTGTAGAGTTCGTTGATAGGAAGCGCTCTTCTCTCCAGTAGCATTGTGCCATTCTTCGTCGTACAAAGAATTAGTCATAGGTTTTGTACAACCAATGACCCCGTTGTTTTCACTGCTCACATATATTTTGAGAAGACGGAGAGGTTTCGGGGGAGTGTGTTTGAAAGGGCTTCGGCGGCCTGTTCTGATTGCAGCTAGCCAACGTCTAGCTTTCATTGCATGTTGGGTCGTGAGGTATGCACCACGTTGAGCCTAGTGCGTACCTTGGCTGCGACAAGGTAGTGTTCCGAGTCAATGTTGGGACCACTTTACGTTCTCACGTTCAAGATGCTCGATGCGTGGCTTTCGTCAATCACAACGCTCGTCTTTATCGCATCGTCGTCCTTCTCATCCGTTAGGGTGTGTGCACAAAGTAGGCTTATATTAAAATATTTAGCCTTGATGCGTATCACGGCTAGGCGCTCGTGAACAGGCGTGAATCTGGAGACGAGGCTTAGTTTCCTACTCACCACGAAACCATATCCAAATTCGTGCCTTCTCTCATAACAGCTTTAGTAGATGTCCCAGGAAGCTTTTTTAGAGAAACTTGTCCTATCCATCGGATTTCCTGAATTGGAGTGATGTCAGCCATGCACCCTATTCTAATTAAGGGTCCGGACATTCTACAGTTTCATCCGAATCTTCCATCCTCTACTTTGCGCACAAGAAAATATTCTTGTTGTCATTAGGCCCTGTACCGAAGGTACAAGAGCCTATTGGTTTAGTGAAAATGTATGTAACAGATAAAAACAAGGGTCGGAAACCCCCCAAAGTTATCCCCATTATGGTCAGGAGTGATAGAGTCGATATAGCCATATCCGTCTGTCAGTCCGTATGAACAAAAGGATCTCGGAAACGGTAATATATAGAGACGTCGTGTTTTTTGCATTCTACTAGGACTTCTCCGGAACTTTACAAGTTTATTTTAAAATTTTGGCCCGTCTGTCCCCTTCCCCGTAAGATCATCCCACAAGCGCTAAAAATGTCATGTCGGCCTTCGCGAGCTAGAGCATCAACGTCGCCACCAAAGCCGGGCTAACGTTCCAACTTCTCGGATAATAAATTTTTTTTTCTTCCATGTATTATACATCTGTCAAACAACATTTAGTACATTTTATAATAGTGATTAAGGAATAAAATTAATTTTCAAAAGAACAATTTCTTTAAATTATTTGTCAACTAAAAAAAAAAATATACTGTACATGATAATATGCATCCACTCAAGCAGCTAATACTTACGGCTGCCCCACTCTTCATGAGATACCGTAACGTTCACTGCTAGATATATAGCATAATCATCTTACATTACATTTGAAAGTGATGTTTATAATTTATTTCTACTTATGATTAGTTTAGTAGATCTACTGGTCTGATCCTCTTAAGACGCCGTCTGGTTGTCAGTTCCACAATGGGTAAGTTGTTTATCTCAATGTTTGAGTGAGCTAAAATTCGATGATGATGCTTTGTGCTTACTGCCACTATTTCCTCTTTAATAGTGGGTGTTTTAAGATCTCTGTGTAAGTCTGCGTTGGAAATGTACCAGTCTGCTCCTGATATCTGCCGAAGAATTTTTGATTGCTGCCGTTGGATAATATTTACATTTGATACTTTTGATGTACCCCATATCTGTAGACCATATGTCCAAATAGGTTTTATTACGCATTTATATAATAATAGTTTGTTGTACATCGATAGCTTAGTGTTTTTTTTCATAAGCCAGTACATTTGTCGGTACTTTTCTTTTATCTGATTTTGTTTTTTCTTAATATGTAGCTTCCAAGTCAGTTTACTGTCTAGGTGAATTCCTAAATA
Source organism: Leucophenga maculata (assembly GCA_035044805.1). Taxonomy (NCBI): domain Eukaryota; kingdom Metazoa; phylum Arthropoda; class Insecta; order Diptera; family Drosophilidae; genus Leucophenga; species Leucophenga maculata. Next base: position 865,738 of record JAWNNP010000135.1, on the reverse strand, counting down.
CATTGCCGATTTTTCGATAGGTATGTCAAGATTATTTATTTTTAGAGGAATGGGCAAGAAAGCGCGTCTAGTTGTAAAAATTACTTGAGTTGTTTTATTTTCATTATCCGGATTGAACTATTGATTCGGTAATGATTGACTAGATTTTTGCAAATCAACAATCGTTAATTTTATGACATAACATAAAGATTTAACAATTGCTTCCGAAAATCTTCAAAGAATACTAGATACAACCATTACCTGGTTCAATAAGTGGGCAATTAAAATTAATGAAAATAAAACAACTCAAGTAATTTTTACAACTAGACGCGCTTTCTTGCCCATTCCTCTAAAAATAAATAATCTTGACATACCTATCGAAAAATCGGCAATGTATTTAGGAATCCACCTAGACAGTAAACTGACTTGGAAGCTACATATTAAGAAAAAACAAAATCAGATAAAAGAAAAGTACCGACAAATGTACTGGCTTATGAAAAAAAACACTAAGCTATCGATGTACAACAAACTATTATTATATAAATGCGTAATAAAACCTATTTGGACATATGGTCTACAGATATGGGGTACATCAAAAGTATCAAATGTAAATATTATCCAACGGCAGCAATCAAAAATTCTTCGGCAGATATCAGGAGCAGACTGGTACATTTCCAACGCAGACTTACACAGAGATCTTAAAACACCCACTATTAAAGAGGAAATAGTGGCAGTAAGCACAAAGCATCATCATCGAATTTTAGCTCACTCAAACATTGAGATAAACAACTTACCCATTGTGGAACTGACAACCAGACGGCGTCTTAAGAGGATCAGACCAGTAGATCTACTAAACTAATCATAAGTAGAAATAAATTATAAACATCACTTTCAAATGTAATGTAAGATGATTATGCTATATATCTAGCAGTGAACGTTACGGTATCTCATGAAGAGTGGGGCAGCCGTAAGTATTAGCTGCTTAGAGTGGATGCATATTATCATGTACAGTATATTTTTTTTTTTAGTTGACAAATAATTTAAAGAAATTGTTCTTTTGAAAATTAATTTTATTCCTTAATCACTATTATAAAATGTACTAAATGTTGTTTGACAGATGTATAATACATGGAAGAAAAAAAAAAAAAAAAAATTTATTATCCGATTTTGTGGAACGATTGGCTTAGTGGGACGTTATCTCTATCTCTTGAGCCGAAGAAATTTTTAGGCTTGTGGGTGATTTTATGGGGAAGGGGAAAGAGGGCCAAAATTTTAAAATAAACTTGTAAAGTTCCGGAGAAGTCCTAGTAGAATGCAAAAAACACGACGTCTCTATATATTACCGTTTCCGAGATCCTTTTGTTCATACGGACTGACAGACGGATATGGCTATATCGACTCTATCACTCCTGACCATAATGGGGATAACTTTGGGGGGTTTCCGACCCTTGTTTTTATCTGTTACATACATTTTCACTAAACCAATAGGCTCTTGTACCTTCGGTACAGGGCCTAATGACAACAAGAATATTTTCTTGTGCGCAAAGTAGAGGATGGAAGATTCGGATGAAACTGTAGAATGTCCGGACCCTTAATTAGAATAGGGTGCATGGCTGACATCACTCCAATTCAGGAAATCCGATGGATAGGACAGGTTTCTCTAAAAAAGCTTCCTGGGACATCTACTAAAGCTGTTATGAGAGAAGGCACGAATTTGGATATGGTTTCGTGGTGAGTAGGAAACTAAGCCTCGTCTCCAGATTCACGCCTGTTCACGAGCGCCTAGCCGTGATACGCATCAAGGCTAAATATTTTAATATAAGCCTACTTTGTGCACACACCCTAACGGATGAGAAGGACGACGATGCGATAAAGACGAGCGTTGTGATTGACGAAAGCCACGCATCGAGCATCTTGAACGTGAGAACGTAAAGTGGTCCCAACATTGACTCGGAACACTACCTTGTCGCAGCCAAGGTACGCACTAGGCTCAACGTGGTGCATACCTCACGACCCAACATGCAATGAAAGCTAGACGTTGGCTAGCTGCAATCAGAACAGGCCGCCGAAGCCCTTTCAAACACACTCCCCCGAAACCTCTCCGTCTTCTCAAAATATATGTGAGCAGTGAAAACAACGGGGTCATTGGTTGTACAAAACCTATGACTAATTCTTTGTACGACGAAGAATGGCACAATGCTACTGGAGAGAAGAGCGCTTCCTATCAACGAACTCTACAGTCCGGAGCAACGCGCGATATCGGAGATCTGTATCGAGAGAAACGAAAATATGAGAAACGCCTTTTCAGATGCAAAAAACCTAGCATGTTGAGAGCTTGAAAACTTTATCCAAAGGGTAGCGTCTGATCGAAGGTTTCAAACCCGGAATAACTTTTTGTAGAGACGAAAATGGAAACCTGGTTGCAGATGAACAGGAATCAGTGAGATTGTGGAGGAGTAATTTTTCTAACCTACTTCGAGGCGCACAACACTGCCGATAGAGTAAACACCAGTTAATGATGGCACTATTGTAGAGCCACCGGACTATAACGAGATTGATTCAATTAATAAAATGCTGAAAAATAACAAAGCGGCAGGCTCTAATGGGCTGACTTATACAAAGCCAGCGACAAAGACATGGTTGGGAGTATGCAGCAATTTTTATACAAGATATGGCATGGTGAACGCATACCTAATTACTGGAATCTCAGTGTTCTTTCTCTCTCGAAAGACAAAAATCAAGATCTATAAGACGCCAATACTCCCAGTCGGGGAGGCATGGAAGTCTTTGGCAAACTTTTATTGACTATACGATTAGTTGTGGAAATAAATGTTTTATTTACTTCTGATTCACCGCAGTTAAAGCTTTTTCTGTTTTTAAACCAAATTAGAAATCAGCGTTTGTTGGTTTTAACTTAAAAATTAAATTGTTTAATTTAAATTTTAATTACAATAATATAAATTTATATCAATTTGTAAATGCATAACTTAAACCTAACAAATGGCACACAAAGCCTTTAGAATAGTTTATTACATTAAAAAGAAGATTCTTCGCCTAGTTCGCTAGCATTTTAAGGGTTTCATCAGTAGAACCAGTCCCATTTCATGTAGTCCACCTCATTGTCGAGCGTTGAGACGGCTGTGTAGCGCACATGACCAACACGTGAGAAGATTCGACGATTTCCCAATGGCTGTAAATGGCGGTAGTTGTCGACGAGCGCACCATCCTGAGTATCCTGCAGCTGACGGAAGCGCCCAATCTGTGAAAAACAAAAATTTTATTTGATTTTAATATCGTAATTCAACTAAAATTGAACTGAGTGCTTGATTAGTTTAGAAAATGTTTAAACAATTTAAAAGTTTTCTTTGCAATTGTGTTTCAAATTATTTGATTGTGTATGCTATCCGATTAAATAGGACCTCTGCCTAGTTACACCCTAACAAGATCAAATTATCTAAAGAACTGAATCCTCTTCTTCGATTGAAGCTTCGAAACTTCTCCGATTGGGCTCTACAAAAGTTTAAAGATTATCTAGAATTTCATCGAAAAATCATCTTCAGCGATAAAGCTCAGTTTTAGCATAATGGTTTTATTGGAGAGCAACAGCTTCACTTTTAATCCAAGAGACTTCATTAAATCCATAACAAGTGATCATATAGTGCGGATTTCACACTGAAGGAATGCTTGGACCATATTTGTTCGTGAAAAAAAAATTACCGTGTCATGTTGAAGACTATTTTTTTAGCGTTAACATGAATTCAACAGTGGTAAGTGACCAACAACATTGGGGGAGCTCAGCCAAATTTTGTCACTTCCCATAACAACCTAGCCATTCTACAAATTTTTTTTTTTTTATAAAAAAAGTTTAGCTTAAAACGCCAAATTTACCCGGTCCGCTTTGCCGTGCCCAGAAATATTCAAAAATATTGACTATTGAATGTTTTGTCTATATATGTATACATGTTTCTTTATAGACAGTCAAACCCACCGCACTTTTTCAATTGGTCTTTCTTCTACCGACTCCATCAACATGTAAACCAAATTTCTTCCATGTAACTCCAATTTTGATTATTGCTTCTATGGGGGTGAAGCATCGCCTCCTCCGATTCTTAGTGGATATCCACTCATCGAAATAAACAGATCTCGCTTATTATTGTACAATCGTCGGCATTAAAAGTTAGCTCGAAAGAATTTTGTTTAGCAATTGTTTTGTTTACGTTATGTGGACCTCTTAGGAATACCTTTTTGTAGCGGCTTTATAGTTAAGAATTAATTGGAACTATTTTTTTACGATGTTGAATGAAATTATTGGGGTCTGATCTAGAGGTCTGACTATATGTACCTTCTGTTTTGGGGATCACTGAATCCGAATATACATTTAACCCCATGTTTTTAAACCCCAAAAAACCAATATGGCGGATATATTTACGTCATCGGATTCGCTTAAAACTCTTTACTCTGGGGTTTTCGGGGTCGCAAATTACGCATTTGAAATCAGCTTTCATAAATTCAAAATGGCGGACCCAAAACGGAGTATAAAAAATTGCTAGAATTTGCTTGAAATTCCTTGCTTAGGTAATTTTAGGGTCTGTGATTACAAATTTTAATTAATTCAAAATTGGTGACGATGGCCAACGGCGATTGTCCACTATCCGACTAAGTCTCTGGATAACGGTTTTTATGCCGTCATGGCAGACGCATGAATGAAACGAATTGCGATTGCGAAAACAAATAGATGATGACATCAAAGATACGTTCAAGGAAATGTTCAATTAGGATATTGCTAAACATTTATGTGTTCCCAAATATAATTTGTAGTTCTTGTAGAATAATGTAGAACCGTTGCGAAAAAGATAGGTTACTCAGCTATAACTTAATATTACTTTTGTAAAAAAATTATTACAAGCAATACAAATGGCAGATCTGTGGAGATTAAAAGATCATAGCCATGTTACTTGGGCAAAAGTGTGGCTCTACAAAAGTCCCTTGCTACCTATGTTTATGGGACTGTAGAGCTAGACAGCAGTAAAATTTTGACCAACCAGAACGTCCTTCACTCCTGAGTCGCTTAATGTCATCCATCAAAGATCCTGCCTCCTCCTCTGCATATCAAGCTGGGTCCTATGAAACCATTCGTATAAACTCTTGATAAAAAGGGTAAATGACTATTTACAAAATGTATTCCTTGTCTAAGCTTGAACTTGGATGTCTATTCTGTCAAAAGCTTTGGCAAAGTCTAGGGAGAGGAAGGGTATGATTTTTTTTTTTCAGAGGGCCGAGGTCGTCTGATAGTCTATGATTGCTAGAGGATCTGAAGGAGCCTGATTGGACTCATGTATTGTGTGACGGAGTGGAGTTGCTGTTGTAACATTTGGTAATTTATGCAGTCTCGTCCTGGCGTGTTGCCTTAAAGCTCTGAACTTTAATAAGAAATTGGAGTCCAAGGCTTATTCGGACCAATTTGAATACAAGGTTTCTGCTATTTCAAGTTGTTTTATCATTGTTTGGTTTGGATAGAGTGTATGCTTTGGAGGGTTTTTAGTCCGTAAAAACTGTTTATATTGGATCATGGTACAATAATACAAAGTACTGGGTGAAACTACTCATTGGTAATACAGCACAAAGTGCAACTATTTTGAGAGCGCAAGCATGAAGTGGCATCACTTCTATTATTACACCATGTAATGGACCATATTTTGTTTTGGCGATGTTAGAGTTGAATGCGGATGGGAAATAGTGGGTGGAAAGACGTAAGATTGCTTTGGAGGTAATAAATTTATAATTTAGAGGTTATGTTTAGCAAAAGTATGGGGATTTAGTCGCTAAACTAATAAAGAAGATTCTATGCACCATTTTGGATAGAGGGCGACTTATAGTAAGGGAAAGAAGAGATCGACATGAATGAAAGTGTGATGTACTAAAGTAACATTGTGCTGGAGATCTTACAATTAGATTAATTAAAGGGGATTGTACCAATAATTTAAATATATTATTGCCTCGTGTGCTGTTTAATTATGAGCCTAGTTATTGATCCAGCTTTTGAAGTCAGATGTTATGAGTAATGGCAGCTGAATCTTGTTCTGAAGTTAATTGTTAGCTTTATGGAGTCAAATATGAACACATTGAGGCTGACTTCTTGATATTGTATAGAGTTATTGATTAAGAGCTCCACACTTCTATACGGATTTGTCCAGGTATTATGGTGGTACGGTGTGTACTTTTTTGGGTTTGGTGTATTTTGAGTGAAACGGAGATGAGCCTTTTATAGGGAAATTGTTAGGATGGTGATTTTTAATGAGAATTTGCAACTGATTATCGTTGAATAATTATGAAAGTCAAAACAATTCCCTATAAAAGTCCTACAGGGAACCGCAATGCTATGTTCCAATCAAATATTCTTTGAAATGTGTTGAAGCTGCAAAAAAGATTAAACTTTGAAAAGGTGACATCAAAATGTATGAACGATTCCAATGAATATGAATATATTTTTATTTAGTTTTGCATTTATTAAATTTATTTTCTGTGCTTAATATAAGAATTCACAGTATCTTAAATATAGAAGGTAAGCTAATACATTTGAAATTACCTGTTTCGGTGAAATGGGTATAGGATCCGGATACAGCACCCACGTCACAGCCTCCGAGCAGGGCGGTGTAGTCAGTGAACCTATAACAATTAAAATAACAAGTATTAATAAATTTACAGAAAAGGTCTGACAGATAAGATAAATCAGTACAACTTGACATTATCTAAACAGATTAGCACACCCCCCAATCGAAACCTATCAATTGCACGAGTATATCACATATGCCTAGATTATTTGCTCGACAAATTGTTTATCTATGCGTTACACGTTTAACAATTTCCCATGCTAATTGCAAACGCCAATAAACATATCGATTTCAATTTGGCATGCCAAAGGCAATCCAACCGGCAAACTTGTTAGCTATCAACTCAGAGTGTCACGCTTGGCATAACAAACAAGCCATGAAAATAAGTTAATTCCTTTGCTTTACTGCGACAATAAAATACATTGTTACTCCTAATCACTTTCGATAGAGCTTTGCAGCAAGAATAAATCTTCAAGTGAAAATTTAATATTTTGCATTTCATGTTCATTCAGATTTCATAGAAGCCCTACACACCTTTGTACGTGTAGAACTTATCCACATCAACAGTTGCAATCAAGGACGACAGCGAAAAGGTAACATTTAAATTGGCTTCATTACTGGCATCCGGTATCAAATGCAAATAACGACATATTGTCTGCAATCCTGGACCTTCATCCTCGTCGAGCTGTAATGAAGGCAGCCAGCATATGAAAAATGTCAACAAACAAACAATGAAAAATTGCGTATACACACATTGAAGAAGAAACCCAAGACCGCTGCGCCATCCGGATAGTTGAGTGCCTCGCCAATGTCGGCATATTTCTTATTGCGATGCACAATATGCATCTCCATAGTATAGCGTATATCGTTGATCACATGCTCCGCGCCACGATTGTTCTTGTCGCCCCAATGGAAGTGCACACCTTCCACTTCGAATTCACCCGGCAGTTTGGCGCCGCGCACATACGGCATAAATTCGTCGCTCTCCTCAACCAAATTGCTTTTATTCAACTTGGGTATGGATATCGAAACTGAAATACAACAATTTAAACTACTATTCAGCATTTTAATTAAATAAGTTTTAAAAGAAAAAACTCACCCGTATGTCCATTGTTGGTCATCTTCAGCGGATGCGGCAGCAAATTATGATATCCAATCATATCAATCGCAGGCATATGCAGCGGAATAGTCTGCACGGTTTGTCATAGAACATAGAAAACAAATCAAAATTTAAAATAAAAACAAATCGAATCAATTTCGTTCATTCAACTCACTCGCGAGGATGTTATAGCAATTGGAGATTGTGTTTTGCCCGCACAGTGGCCATGGTGCCGCGACCAACGTCGCTGATTCGGTTCCGAGTAGCCAAATCGATGACAATTGATGACTACAAAAGTGTACAATAGAAGTATAAATTATTAAATTTGGAAGTCATTAATAACACTTGTCGCAGTTTTTGGCATTTTAACACTAGAACATGAGGCGCTCTTCACACATAGACGCGTTCGCATAGGCTCCACTTGTACGAGTACAAAATTGAATCGTTAAGCTTATCATGACAGGCGAACAGTGCTACTTAATATTTTTTTTACTAATTCCCACGCTTATCAAAGGATTTAAAAATAGATTTGTTTTATTTACAATATTGTTTTGCTTTAACTATAAATATTAATAATAACTAATTTATGATCAAACAAAATTTGACAATATCAACCCCACACTTGTAGCAGACGAGTACTCTTATCATATCATTATTGAAGAAGTGTACCTACTTATATACTTAGTAATATAGGCATTCTTACGTGAATAACATATGTCTGCAATTAATATATCAAGGTCACGTTCCAAGGTATGCAGACATTTCGATAATGCGACTAAATTTATGTCCGGTGGCATTGACACTTCCACCTTTAAGGAAGATTATCTTAAAAATGTTCTGGTTGTATTTTAAATTGTAAATTGAATGTCACTATACGATTATACACCCATGTCGGATGAAGAGCTTGTTTCTTCTTCTTCATATTGCTATAGCAATATGTATCTAAGCACTATGACAGCGCAGGTTGCCTCCAAATTAGATTTGGGCTTAGTGTTTTTTTAGGAACCCTAAGCTTACATATAAGGGTGAAACACAAGGGCTTGATACTCTGAAAGCAGGTAATTTGGAATGCAAAACAGACAAACCGAGAACATGCATTTTATTGAGAAGAACATTATATATACTTGACTTTCAGAATTCCTAAGACAAGACTTGGTGGTGGTCACTCAGATTAAACTGGAGTCACGCGAAAAGGATAGACCAGCAATGTCAGATCATACGAACATACTATTCAACCTTACTTTTAGTCTTTGTTATAAGAAATGTATTAGAAATGCTAGAACGGCTAACTGTGAAATATCCGAAAGTCACCTTGAAAATAACACAGAGGACTTAAAGAACTACGGAATAGCCAACTCACCATTAAACATAAAATTAATGCTTGATAACTATACGGCAACCATTAATACTGCAAACGTAATGCTGCAAATTGAAAGATGTCAATTCTACCAAAAGGAACTCTTTGGTGGTACAGAGATGTCGAAAGGTAATAAATTCAAGCAATATAAATATAATAAAAATATTAGAAAATCAATGCGAGACAGTTTTCATAAGTTTTGTTGCAACTTTACAGATACCAACACTGCAAGTAGGGTTTTGTAGCTCTCTTCAAAATAAAAAGCATTCTTAGGGGGATATCTAAAAAAAACCCAGAAGGAAGGTTCACAAAAAATGAGAAGATGGCACTGTTTTTACTCGTAACTTACTTTCCGAACCATATGAAATTTTCCCAGCCATACTTTAAAAAGGCTTAGACATCTTAGTAGATCCAATACAAAAAATTTCCGAATTAGCCGGTCTGGAAGACGACAAAGGTAGTTTTTGTTCAGAATGCAGCTAAGAAGGAGTCCTTTCACCCAAGTTCTTCAGACCAATAAGCCTCACTTATTTCTGCCAGATACAACTAAACTGCTCTATACCAATTGAACTCCTCAATCCAAGGTGCTTTAATAGCCAAAGAGACAGCCATTTGCGATTTTAAATATACGAGTATAAACGTGGCTTATCCTCTCATACATCTCATACAGACGCTGCAAGAGCACTCAACTGGAGAGGAATAGATTCTACTCTTCAAAGTTGACTAGTACAAATAATCTCGAGGACAGTTGTAACTTCTAATCTTCCCGAAAAAAGTGTTGTGGTCAAAACTACAAAACAATGCTTTTGATACCTGGGTGCGAAAAAGTCAGCTGGAGATAATTCGGAATTGTATGGTGACTGCAGTTTGACTCGTCATGAGACTCGCCTTTCGTATATTTAATTTCCAATATTTGATCGCCCTCGAGAGAAGTGAATTGGCTTTAAAACTGAAGTGCACTTTACTATCCACCCTGACTTCGCTGATGACTGGAGTAGACTGTTCCTGCTCGTGCTCTAAAACTAAGGGTCCCGTGCAATCAAGCCACCTAGTTCGTGGTAATAGAGGCTCGCTAAAAAATATATTTCATTAGTTTTAGAATTCACCGTTTGACTTTCCACAGCTGCTGTAGTTCGTAGGGGGAATATTTCAACACGGGATTCCTCTCACTCAGATTGATACCCTATAAAAGTTATTTAACAATATCCGGCTATCCGTCCATCGTGATCCCAATTACTCGGCTGCCCAGAATCTGCTTTACCGATATCCTCCGAAACCGATAAAGAGTACCGACTACCGTCCATATAACAGCTTAAAGAATTTAACATGGGCATGTGCTTCCCAGTGACCGAATGGTACGAGTTTCATAACTTTCGTTGGCTATTCGTATATTAGCTCTTCACTGGACAATAAGTTTGTCATTGGCGTGACAAATTTGAAAATATATATTTCTACATGCTATATTATTCCTGAATAACATAGGCGAAAGGGCGGTACCCACAACCCATATAACTGATAAACATAAATCGACATATCTTTGCGACAGAGATGATACTTTGAATATATGTTAATGGGATCAGGAGAGAAAGGTCCATTGGAAATGTGGGGATGGTTTGGCTTTCTATAGGAGACATACATATGGGGAATTATTCGTGAACTGCCCCAACTTTTTAATGGTGATGGCTACATCGATAAATTCAAAAGCTCATTACTTTTTTTCTATTAAAGCAAATTAAACTTGTAAAATCAATTCTGAAAGGTCATTTTATGCCCTTTAATAATATAATATAACATATTCAATTTTCTTTTTTCTTTTTGAGGCCTTCGGGCATCTTTAATATTTTTTTCTTTTTTTTAATCGAAAGCCCATCTTTTTTACTACAAAAACTTATAAGGACAAAATGGAAAACATAATACTTACCGAGATACAATAGTTAAATATTATTAAATATTAAAATATTATTAATTATTTGTTTATGACCAAGCTTATGACCAGTTCTCATTGCACGAATAAGTGCCTTATAAAACATTTTTTTGTGTATGAAAAGAAAAGGGAAGACGGAAGTATCATAGGTCATTCAAATTTAATTGCTTATAAAATCGTCATTTATTATCCGATTTTGATGAACTTCTTGGATTTTGGCTTAGAGGGACATAATCTCTATACTGGCACTGGGGGTGATTTTATGGAGAAGGGGAGGAGGGGCAAAGTTTTAAAATAAACTTGTGAAATTCCGGAGAACTCCTAGTCGAATGCAAAAAAAACGAAGTCTCTATCTATTACCGTTTCCGAGATCCTTTCGTTCATACAGACGGACGGACGGACAGACGGACATGGCTATATCGACTCCTTTGTCATTCCTGACCATAATGGGGGTAACTTTGGGGGGTCTCCGACCATTATTTCTATCTGTTACATACATTTGCACAAAACCAATAGGCTCTTCTACCTTTGGTACAGGGCCTAAAAATGGCAAAAACAATGATATGAATTTTATTAAAATGTTATGAATTTTAAATTTTTATATTCTCATTACTTTTTTTTCTTGCACACCTAGACCCTCCCCTCCCCTGCTCTAAGAGTTATGTAAACAGTTTGACATAGGTCTCATTCAAGATATTCAACAATGACTTACATTAACAGCTGCCGTCAGCTACCTGAGTGTTAAATATTTTAAACTTTAATCGAGTTCTTCTCAAAACTATCTTTTTAAGGTCGATGACCACTGTCATTCAAAAACCGCTCGGTGAATTTTAAAACATATAAATAAATTATAAAAAAATTATAAATAAAATTAATAAAAAAAATGTATTTTTAAATACTTGTTTTTTGTGCCTCTGACTGCTCCTAACCACTCAAACCAATACAGCTGACATTGTCTCAACTCATCGACTTGCTAATTATCAGCAATTTAACTCTTCTCTTTGACTGTCGCCACATAGACAAAGATTTTTTTTCTCCTTTTTTATTTTTTATTTTTATTTCATTCACTAGATAAGAGCTAAAGCCTTGTTGTAAGGTAAATCGTTAGGAATAACGACTAGTAGTTGGCGCAACGCTAGTACATTCGGCATTCGAGTCACCTTAATTTATATAAATTGTATAAAAAATTTGTGGTGTTAACGGGGCCGATACTTCCGTTCTAGTGTGGAGGAAGTGAAAGATGCACTACGCTCCGGAAGACCTGTCATCGAAAAAGTCGATATAATCAAGGAAGTGATTGATCGGGAGCTGAATATCAGTCATATGACCGTTCAAGGCATTTGAAAAAGCTTGGCTAGTTTAGCTTCAAAAGTCACTTTGGGTGTACCTGGCACTAATCCCAATAAAGAAAACCTACACTGATCCAAATGGAACATATTTTCCAATGGAATTTAAGCTTCAATGGGGGTATCTCGTCAGCGTTCCTTCATGTTACATTGTGAAATATGTTCATAAGAGAATCAATTCGAAAGATTTTTTTGAATGACATGAAAAAAGAGAGCAGCAGAGATACATGTTTCTAGATCCGTAACAACAAAATCTAATCAGTTAGTTTGACAAGCGATCTGTGTATTATTTCAAGTTTTTATTTCATAATCCAGCAGCCAAGCTGTTAAAGCTTGGATATTGTTGATAGAGGTTAAATATTTCTTCGTGTTTCCATTGCGCGTCAATTTAATGTTGTTGGACCTCAACATTAAATTGACGCGCAACCCATTTTCTTGGTGTTTCCCTGAATGCTTATATTCGCCCTACAAAATAGAAAATATCTACTTCAATTCGGAGACTATAAATTTTTTAATACTTTCAGCTGTAACAACTATGAACACCTTTTCTAATTGTTCAAAATTTGCGCTTGACTCATTTTAAAATAATTTTATTTAATTTAAATATAATAAATAATTCGTTTTATTTTTTTCTCTTTTGCAGAGTATAATTATTTTGTTCCCAGCTTATTTGCTGCATATTTTAATTAATAAGTGTAAATATTTGTTATTTATTTAGTTAGAAATATTGTTTTTATAAATTTAAAACCACACAAAGAAAGTTCTAAAAATATTTGCATAACTGTTTTCAGTTTTCTTATATAATAAATTCCAAATTCTACAAGTAAATAAATCTTGATTTAGCACTTTTTTGCAGTTGATGACTTTGGCCATGATTTATATCAAATGTTATATCATACGCCGATAAGACAATGCACTACTCACTGGCTTTACTCAACTCACACACTTTGTTAGAAAGTAAAATATATCGATTTGAAAAATAAAAATAAAAATAAATCAGTAAAACACTTTAGATAACAACTGCAATTAAATCGTCAAACTTGAAGTATTGATAAAAAATAAAACAAAACATATCTGTTTTCGTGCGGATTTCAACATTTTCCCATTATTTATATTGCAAAACGGCAAATACCGAGGTCTGCACACTAAGTAACGTCAGAATTGTTATTAAATAAATATTTTATTTGAGATCACATGATTAATAAACACTAGCAGCATTATTTATGTAAGAGATACTAATTTCGAATGACACAATTCACTTCACACATTTTGCAATTAGAACCGAAAATTACCTTCAAGCGCAAATAAAAGGAAGAGGCACAAAATCGAATTTGATTTACAAAACATTTTTCATGCGACTTTCTGTACGATGAAAAAATAGAATATTAACTGAGCAGATGCTATAAAAAATGAGTTCAATTGAAGTTGAACCGCAACGATCGGTGACAGATTCTAAACTGCGCGGACGCTTGCCAAGTCAGACACCTTCACAACTTCCTCGGAAGCAAATATCGTTCGAATGAAGCAGCGCAGTCAACGAACCAATGGGAAATTCGATAGCTAAAATTCCCCATAAACGAATGACTTCGTATGGAAATCGGCGTATCGAAATTATTTATGGTCGGACAGACAGACGAATGGACGGACATATAGGCTAGGCAATGCACGAGCTTCTATGAAAGTCACATTTAAGCCTGCCGAAAATATAAAAAAAAAGAAAGAAAAAATTAAACGAAGTTGACAGCTAACAGCAACTGTTAAGAATTTAATATTTTCTGTTCGTACCACGGCGCGTATGATTAATAATAATAAAGCTGTTAAGTTTGTTTATTTATTTATTTGTCTGTCTGTCTGTCTGTTTGTCGCGCGAAATTTTCAAATCGCTCGCAATCGCTTAATACGCAATGCAAACATTTAGCAGAATTATTTAGAATTTCGTTTTTAGTATCTCACTTCCACTTGACACAATCGATTGTTGATCATTTTGTTTTGCAGTCTTTGAAATAGTTTTTATTTTTTTATTTTATTATTTTTCCAGGCTTTTCCACTAAACGCAGTTACTAAGTCAATAAACAAGTCCAGAAAGGCAGAATGAGAGGCAAAACTGCTAATTGGCAACGAACATGGCGCGTATAAGTGATCATTCATTCATTGAGCGATCATTTTTCAATAGGTTTTTTTTTTTTGTTTTGTTTTAATTTTATTTTAGACTTTATACAGAAATAGTTTAACAATGGAAATTTAATTTAGGTAAAACCGAAGTTCTTGTACGCTTTACATGCAATTAAAACTCAAATTAAATGAAATGCATTTTTGAATGTTTCATGCGAATTTGTCGCTTCTTAATAATCAGAGCTGTAATCAGTTTCGATTTCGGTCGAATTTCGAAATAATTTCAATTGGTTTGATTTTCCGTAACTGAAGAAAACAACGGATAGGAGTAATTTTTTTTTTTTCTTTTGTTCATTATAACTTGGAAAAGTTTTTTATGAAATTCAGACAAACTTCACAAATCTTAATCGCGATCATAACTATTGATTGGAACGGCATATTTGGTTGAAACTTTATTTTTTTTATTAAATATTTTTAATCGAGAATATTCGAACAAAACTTTTATCTCGTAAAACTGTTAACGGCATTTTACAGGATAAATTTTGAGCCCAATATGTTGCCTTACAATAATATTGGAGTAAGTTACTAAACTGAACAATTTATTACTAGAACTTATCACTATAAAGAAAGAAAACTTACGACAACTCAGACTCGTTGGAGGATTTTTGTTTGGTCGCCCGGTCGACTGACTGTAGCTTGACTCAGAACCTTGGAATTTTTACCTTGCCGTAATTACAAATCAAAAGATGACAAGGCACATAGTAACGCGTAAAGCTAGAGAAAACATTTTTAAAATAAAGATTGAGACAAATAAGGAGCATTGACCATCGGCAGATCAATAATTTTTAATCCATATATGGGGAAGATGTATGTATATCCGACCATTTTTGAACAGACTCGAACTTGGTGAATTAATAATGGCGGATCCAAGCACATGATTCAAATTCTAAGATCATATGAACAAGCGTACAGAAGTTTAGTAGTATGAGGGTAATTAAATTCTTTAGACCATCGTTTTATAAAGAACAAGAACACACACAAGCTTTATTTACCATGGAAAAATATGGCTGTTGTAGGTAATATATATGACCCAGTCTATAAAAAGGGTCTTTTCGTGCGAAAACAAGCTTTGAGAAAACAGCTATTAAAGGTCAACAAGCATGGTTTGCATCATTATAAAGCAAATGGTGACTTTCTAGTTTTTAATTTGTGAAAGAGCGTCTCAAGCTCTATTCTATCCAAAAATATGTTCTATATCATGTACATAGTATATTTTTATAGCAATTATAATTCTCAGATAGTTTTAATATATTTCATATGAGTATCATAACAGTGTGCTAGTTTTTGATGTGTGATGGTGGGTGATTGTGATAGACTTGGGAGTAATCTAAAGGGTGTGTCACAGGATGGTAAGTGCTCCGAGAGTGCAAGTGTTATGAGCAGTTAGGTGTGAGTGGTCGATTTTTTCTCAACAAAAAGGTTCGCGGTAGATAGTGGAAGATGAATTTAATTGGAACAGTGTAAACAAGAAAGGTGTTGGATGTAAGGAAGAGAGTATAACTGATCCGACAGAGTGTTATCGGCACAGAGTATGATCGAAGAGAGCGTTTTTGTGGAATAGTAAGCTGGGCTTTGATTTTTTCTCTTTTTTCTTGAACATCCATTCTACTGAGAACGCGGCACTGCGTGACGGGTTAGTATTAATATAAAAACTATAGACAGCTATTTGCAACGATTTCAATAGCAACAAATGAAACCTCAAGGCCACGCTGCTGTATAGTTTATAACTTAAAATCCGAGTAGAGCCTTTTCTCGAAAGATCAAAGATTTTTCTAGTTCTTTAAATCCATGCAATTAGGCTTCAAATCATACGATCGTTCGAGAGAATTATATTATAATTTATTGCCGAACTTTTGTCTGAGACTAATCCATATACATATATAAAAATGAAAGTATGTATGTTTGGATGTATATTCCCTACTAGCTTTTTACCCGCGACTTCATCCGCATATATTTCAATAAAAAGTAGCATAACTAATTACATTTTCGTTTTGCCTTAGTTTTGAAACTATATGGGGGTGGGGTATCGGCCCCTCGGATTTTGGTCAAACTAAACAAGTTGATTTCTGATCCTCTTAACATGTATAACAAATTTCATCTCTTTACCTTAAATGGATGCAAAGATATGACATTATATGTGGGTGGGGCAACGCCTCTCAAATTTTGTCAAAATGTTCTGTTACATCGCTAAAGATAGATGTGATCTCTATACCAAAATTCATACCAATTTTTTTAGCGTTTTAGACATAAGAGAGGAACATACATCCATACATCCCTCCATCCATCCATACATACAAACTTTCGCATTTATAATATTTGTAGGATAGACTCCTTAACCGTTCAACCGATTGAGCTGAAATTCACAAACAAACTTCGGGTAGGTAACGAAAGTAATCCGGTTATGTTTGGTCATAATCGGAGGGCGCTATACTACCCTTACAAGTGACAAGCAACATTTATCATAACTTTGCATCCATTTGAGATAGAGGGATGATATTTAGTATATTTGTTAGTGGAACCGAGATGTGTAAGATCCACTGAAAAAGTTGGGAGGGTTTTGGTGTCTATGAAGAACATATACACATATATATATATATATATATAGCCAATGTTAATTCTTTAAGCTAGATTTCTAGATTAATCTTAAATAATAAAAGATTTTTACTGGGCACAGCAAAGCGTACCGGGTACCACTAGCACAAAATAAATTCGAAAACTGAGACACGACTGATTAATCTGAATCCGAAATAAAATTTATTTACTTTCCCCCATAAATAAAAGCAAAGAATGGATTCATATTGCTAAAAAAAAGAATCCTTCGAACCATATACAAGTATTTGTGTGGGTACTGTATTTTGAGCTGGATCCGAATGGCATATATTTTGCCCTTATGACCCTTATGATATACCAAGTAATAACAGGCAGAATTGGGCGTGCCAGACACTATAAAGTATATATTTTCTTAAACATCACCTAAAATCGAGTCGATATAGGCATTTCCATCTTTCCGTCGAGAGTTAGATTCTTTCAGTTTGTGAATATAGACATCCATTATCTGTGCACAGATAAAATCGCAAAATATTTTGGGTGGCATGTTCACAACACCCACTTTACCACTATTTTTTTTTTTTGTGTAAGCCATTCAGGAAAGAAGTATTTGTTTGTACATTTTTGTATAGTTTTTATTTGTTAAAAACCAATTTTTTTTAAATATTTTGGGGCGTAAATTTTAAATTTTTTTTAAGTATCAAAACATCCTTATTTCTGACGATCTAGGGATCCATTGATACATGATATTAGTATTTGTACTCATAACAAAAGTTTGGATAGTATCCATCAATTGCTTTCTCTATATCGGCATAAAGCATCGGTGCTATAAGATAAAATAAGATTAAATTTTTGTTATTGAAAACAGCGGGCGGATCTATTAGTTTTATTAATATTTCTTTCTCTGTATTTGTTGTTGGTTTCTTTGTTCATGTTCATAATGCAGTTGAGAGGAAAATAGAGAAAACCAATTTCGGTACATTTTGGCAATTAATTGAGCGACCGTTTAAAAGTTATAGATTATTTTACTATTAACTTGCAGAAAGTTTCTGGTTTATAAAATTTGGAACAAGAAAAACGGTATCATTTCTTAAACATACTACAAAATTTAACTTGTTCTAAATCGATGTAAACTTACAATCTATAAAATGTTAAGTTTTTTAATAAACCTTAATGTCATACGTTATTTCGTTTTATCTCAAACAATTACAAGGGTTGCGACATATATTTTTAGCCTGAGCATGTTGCCAGATGCAATCTGACGTCTCCATCCTAAAGTCTGACATTTTTTAGGTCTAACTTACTGTGAATACTTTGACGTACGATCGCAATTTGGTTTCTTTACAGGCACCTGTAAAATTCATCTCGGCCAAAAATGGAATTAAACTGTGAACATTTTCGTGCGATGATTTATTATGAAGCAAATGATGGCATGTTTCTTCTCGAAATCCGTTGCGAACGTGCCGCTTGTGTTAAGAAGAACGGTCAATTCTGAATGGTACACAACCATTTGTTTGCCTGAAGTTTTCGATGAACTAAGAAAACGAAGACGAATCATACTTCATCAAGATAATGCGTGCTGTCACACTTCGGCCGTAACAAATGAATTTTTGGACGCTCAAAACATTGAATTGATAGGTCATCCGGCGTACAGCCATAACTTGGCTCCAAATGACTTCTTCCTGTTCCCTCACATCAAAAATAAACTGTGCGGGCAGCGGTTTTCAACTCCCAAAAATGCTGTTGATGTCTTCAAAACGCTTATTTTGGAGGTTTCTTGTTTGGAATGGCAAAACTGCTTCACAAAATGGTTTGGGCGAATGCAAAAGTGAATCGATTTTAATGGTGAATATTTTGAAAAACAACAAAGCTATTTTTTCTCTTAAATTACCGTTTTTCATATTTAGGCTAGAATATATGTAGCAACCCTCGTGTTAATAAAAAATAATTCTCTTTAATTATTTTTGTATGGTAGTTGTATGGTAGTTCTAGTGGACTAGTGTGTTGCTAATACTTAAAGAAATCTATATAACAAGTTTCCAAATATTTTGGAAAAAGGGTGCGCAAAGGGCCAGTTCATAGTTCATATGAATAGTTGGAAAAACACATTTTTTTTATTTTTGAAAAAGAATTTAAAACTTCAGCATTTTTTTATTTGGATACCCTCCAGAAAAATTATTTATAGCAGGGTATATTGGGTTTCTATCGTAGATTAATTGGAGTTGCTTTGATATGAAACATCTTCCAGCTTAGAACTGTTATATAAATGTTGACTGAATTTTATTTATCAACTGTCTACTCAGCCTAGATAGTATTGCTACTAACTGTCATGTTCTCAGAGTGGGGAGTTAGGAAGTTTCAAGGTCTTAATTCCACAACGAACCCTTTTTTAACCGAAGAGTAACTGCTTAGGCAAGATATGTGGTAATACTGCCACACAATTTCAGCACGATATCTCGAAATGTAAATGATCGCTTAAAAATGCGCAGAAATAATAAACTAATAAACTCTAAAATGTTGTAAATTGACTTTGATCTTCAATTTACACCCATAAAACCTTCATAAAAATTCAGAATCTCAGTAAAACATATTCTTTATCAAATATTACAACAACAACATATATGAATCATGCAGTGTACATAGCTAAACATCTATTTTATAGTTCCTCCATTAACTTCTTTTGGGTGTTACAAACATTGTGCATAAATTTTTATTGTTTTAACACACACCGTGTGAAGAGTATGTAGACAAGATAAGCTGAATCGAACAAGTTTACGACCAATTCGTGCTTTACATTGAAAGCGTGACAAAATGTTAAAAAAAGATCAGTTGAAATATAGAAATAATATATATACATATACGAGTAGGTACGTACGTATTCCGCTGATAATATTTTTACAAGCCAGACACGGTTGAGGTGCTTCAATAGCTGCCTGGTGACTGGTTGTAGCCGCATGATCGATTATATAATCGTTTTAGGCTGTAAATTGGTTCAATGACTCGAAATCGTACAAGTTCATTGATAAGCTCATAGGCCGGTCAAAGCTCTAACTAAGCCACGGTTAAGCTTTGGATTAAATACGTACATACTCGTCTGACAGAAATAACCTATACTGCGTGTAGTATAGGAGAGGGCATCAGTCTAAAAATAAAAATATGATTTATCAGTTTGATAAATCGTAAAATTATTTTTTTTTTTAATTCATTTGATTTTTCCAAAGGTACGCTTCATCAATAATTAATGACTAAGCGTTAATTGCAACTGAAATGTGTATAAAAAAAATTAAGTTGATATAAATTTTTTATCTATTTTTTATATATTATATAGACACATATGTATGATATATATATAGTATATAGAATCTGTGTGACCTGATAGCTCATATTGCAAATTGTTTGTTTGCCTTGTAGCAGGCAGCTCATTAAACGTTATAAATTTTTTTTTTTTTTTTTATTCAAATAAATATGTAGATTGTTTGCGAAAGGCAAATATTGAATCTGTATGAATTGCGTAAATGTTTTCGCAATCGCACAACAACAAATCTATTTGAAGAACATTATTCGAACTCGATATCTTCATAGTGCGAGCGAGCGCATGAATATAATTAACAACCTGTTTGGAAATATTGCGAATATTATGTTGAATAATTAATTTAATTAGAAATTTAACAAAAATTCTTGGTGAAAATATCCAATTACTCATTATGTATGCTGCACCACACATTGCTTATTAATAACTTAATTATAAAACTATTCAGAATCCATTAAAAATTAAATATACACCACAGACAAAAAGTGTAAATAATTGCATTTCATTAAAAAGTCGTAAAAATGTTGTAGAAATTCTTCACTGCGAGTTTTGCATACAGATCTAGATGATATCATTTGGTGTTATATATGATTAGTTATGCATAGATATACATAATCGTAGAAGGTCTGATTCGATAATACATGACATTTCTAAAAATATTTTGTGGATTAGAAATTATTTTAGTAATAACTTCATAGAATAATGGAGCGTTTAGAAATTGCTTTGCAAAATTATAAACTCTCATTTCGAGAGAGGGCTATTCTTCGAATTTGCTTGCACAGCCCAGTCTAAATTCTTTGCCTGATCTCCAAGCGGACGTTGTTGTTGCTCTTCATTTTGGATACAATATTGAAGTTGAAATTCTCCATCGTCACTGACCGTCCAAGACACAATGACCGCGTGCAAGAAGACTCCAAGTTTTTCGTCCTTTCCTAACTCATCGCTACAACCATGTGCCAAGACTGTTTTTCAATCTCTCTAAACGCCTTGCTGACTCGCCCGAGTACGGCAGCAGTATTAATCGGCTTTTTAGTCGTCAAATAGGTTATTGGTCGAACTTTTTGGTCTGTTGCCACACTTATATCGTTTTATCAGTGAGTTTGTATATGTATTCAACATTTTACACAATAGGCGATCTTATAGCCGATGAAAAGCAGAGTTATTCTTGAGCACCTGCAACCAGATTTCCAATTATGTCTATACAGAAAGTTACTCCAGGTTTAAATCCTTTCGGCAGACGCTGTATATCTCCACTGCCGATTGTCGCCTTCTAACAGTTAGCTCACCGCCGAACGGCTGTTCAGAGGCTACCCAAGAGATACGTGCACAAGCGGACATTGTGAGCTGCTTGAGCCGGTTGCATAAGAATCATTGTTGGCCATTCCCAAGTGAATAACAGTCAAAATCTTTTCTCAAAATGTGAAATGTTAAATGTTTTATTAACTATTTGCAATATTTTGACTAGGTTCTGTTAATTTTGTTATACTTGAGACAAGTGGCTGGGAACAGTGTCCATTGCAACACATTAACACTATTCTTTGTTGTTCAAACCGCTTTCCCTCAAACATAGGCTGCTAAATTTTTATTTATTCTTTATTCATTTATAATCTGATTATGGACGTCTTATTCGATATCTCCGAGTGCTGCCAAATTTTCCATTAGCAGTATAGACTCGTGAAAACTTCCACTGTCAACTATCCGATATTAATTTTATGACATTTGCGGATGATACTTCCATTTTAGAATCTAAGTAATAGAAAATAGAAAACTTACCTTAATAAAAGTAAAATGATTTGTGGAATTTATTTAACAAAAATATTCAATATCATCCGTTATACATCTGTTTACTAAATTGAAACATTTTTCTATCCACCAGAGGTCATTCCAACGTATGCCCTATCGTCCCCTCTTACGTCTTCCAACAATTAAATTTGGTCCGCCATATGAACCACGAGTTCCGGCGTTATTGGGATTGCAGGAAGATTACTTCATAAGCTTATCAAGGTAGAAGGGAGCGATGCTCCAACCCCCATATAAGCGATAAACAGAATTCGACATATTTTTGCATCTATTTGAGGTGCAGGGATGATGTTTTGAATACAAGTTAATGGATCAATAAATGATCAGAAGAAGTAAGATCCATTGGAAAAGTGAGGATGGTTTGGCTTTACAATATTCTTTTGGCAAAAGTTTTTACGGGGCGCAGCTTTTCGAATCATACCTTGTATAATTGTACACAGTACCTAAATTATAAATTATTCACGGACTTTAAACTCAACTGCAAAGATGGTAAAATCGTTTCATAAATAATGCAAATCGCGATGTACAAGTATTTTGGAACAATTAAACGATACACACGCCGTACTCAGCGCAGATGAATAAAAGACAGCCAGTCAGTCAGTTAGATAGAAGCATTGACGAAAGCAAAGCGTTTGAGAATTTTATATAGGTTTTGAAGACAGACCTGACTAGAATTTGTTAAATGTTCCATTTCTTTTGTTTTTTGTTTAATTTTTGAAGTTATCAGTTTGTAGAATAGTTTGTTGTATAAAAATAAAAATAGATTTATGTGCTCAACAGAAGTGGGTTGAAAATTTTAGGTTCGGTATCCGTTGAAATCCAGTTAGAAGTCGTGTAAATGAACTCAGAATCGCAGCATTTTGTACATTTTTTAAATTTATTAAAGTAAAGTTTGAACAAATTCCCTACAAACGGGTAAACAAAGTTTTAATATGTAAATTTCAGACTAAATTAGAAAAGCAGCTGCAATTTAAATTACATGCTTCGAGTAAAATGATTTGTTTTAAGGAACGACATCAGCTATCTATAAAATACGTTTGTATACATAGATAAATGCGTATGCATCTGTATTGGTCAGTCTACAGTCTAAATACTACAGTTAACCGTTGTATATACTTGGTCGACTTTTTATTTTTTGAATAATTTATGGCTATTACTCTAAATGATGGGAGATGATTGAGAGATCTCTCATCCTCCCAGCATTTAGAGTAATAGAGTAATAAAGGGGTCGTAAGCACAAGTTCACATTGTGAGAAAAGTTGTTGACTGCCATTCACTTGGGAAGGACCAACAATGATTCTTGTTGCAAACGGCCCAAACAGCTCACAAAGTCCCTTAATTAGGGGTTGGTGCGCTGGGAGCGCTTGAGACCTGCAACCGTATAAAAATCTACCCAATGAAAACAAAAAGGAAGCCTCGGATAAAACCGGTATGAATGTCGGAACCCTTAAGAGGGATGGTGCAAATATCCACCTGGTTGATGTCCATCGATGGATAGGACAGAGTATAGTTGCCATGAGATTAGGCACGTATTTCGATGCAGTTTCGTGCTAAAAATAAAACAATGTAGCCTCGTCTCCAGGTTCACACCTGTTGACGAGCGCCTAGCCGCGATACGCATCAAGGCTAGATATTTTAATATGAGCCTGATTTGTGCGCTGATTTGTGAAAGAGAAAGACTACGATGCTAAAGATGAGTTTTATGAGCGCTTGGAACGTTAACACGAGCGCTGTCCTAAACACGATTTCCAAATCGTGTTTGGCGATTTCAACGCCAAAATTGGTAAGGAAGGAATCTTTGACTCAACCGTCAGAAAATTTTGCCTTCACGACACTACCTCCAATACTGGAGAAAAGATAATCGATTTCACAGCAGTTCGAAACATGGTAGTTAGTAGTACCAGATTTCAACACCTTAACCTCCACAAGGGCTTCATGGCAGATTCCAAATCATATTACACGCAAGCAAATTAAACATGTTTTGATTGACGGAAGGCACGCATCGAGCGTGTTAGACGTGCGAACGTTACGTGGTCCCAACATCGACTCGGTCGACTATCTTGTCGCAGCCAAAGTACGCACAAGGCTCAACATGGTGCACGCCGCATGTCCCAACTGGAAACGAAAGCTAGACGTCAGCAAGCTGCAATCAGAACAGACCGCCACAGCCTTTTCAAACACACTCTCCCGACTGCTCCGGGAAACATCTCCGTCTTCTCGAGATATATATGAGCAGTGGAAACATATCACCCGCTCCATGGATAGGGCTGCCAAGCATGTTATTGGTTATACAAAACCTGTGAAGAATTCTTGGTACGACGGGATTGTCGCAATGCTACTGCAGAGAAGAATGCCTTCTATCAGCGAACTCTGCAGTCGGCAGCAACGCGAGCTGTTAGAGAGCTATATCGAGAGAAACGGAGAGAGGAGAAACGCCTTTTCAGACGCAAGAAAAAGTAGCAAGAAAGACGTGAGTTTAAGGTTGTTGAGAGGTTATGTGACAGATATTCTATCAAAAGGTCAAGCGAGTGACCGAAGGTTTTAAGCCCGGAGTAACTTTCTGAAAGTGGAAATCTGGTTACAGATGTACTTGGAGGCGATAAAGTGCACAACACTCCCATCGGACTGCAACGAGGTTGATTCGGTTATTAAAAAGCTGAAAAATAACAAAGCCAGCTGAGTTATTTAAGACCAGCGGCGAAGAGTTGGTAAGAAGTATGCACCAACTTTTATGCAAAATATGGTCCGATGAACGCATACCCAATGACTGGAATCTCAGTGTTCTCTGTCCTATCTTTAAGAAAGGAGACCCCGCTGTTTGCGCCAACTACCGTGAAATAAGTCTCATTTTCATTGGATATAAGTTTCTACCATTTACGGATTTACTATGAATTTAACAAAGACAGTTCTCGTACATACATAGTATGTCGGGCTTGATATTGGGGAGGAATTGATGCTGCTGCGATGATATCATCGGTACACAATATAAGTGAGTCATGGAGACGTCATCGTGTCTTGGACGGTTTGTGACGAAGGAGAATTTCAACTTTAATCAAAACTACTGAATTAAAATCTTTTCTACTGTGTAGTTGCTTGGGTATCGTTCCGCAGATTGCCCCACACTAACAAAAGTTTGTTCCTGCAATTATGGTCAACACCCTTTCATCAAAAAGTGTCATTTGCCCAATCTAACCCACATATATTTGATTATTGAAGTGCTCATATAAATACTTTCAACAAGATGCTCATTTGAGTATCCATATTTTGGTTTCCTTTAATATAAGGCAGAATCGAACAGATTGTGGCGTATTGTTCATCCAAATATCCTCTTTCATAGCATTAACTAAATTCTCACATTGAAGAGTTATGTGAAATAGTTGACGATGGCTTGTACTTTATTCGATATTAACAAAGTATTGTCGTCATTTAAATCATTTATTCCGATTTTTATAATATTTAATATATAACTGCATCCTCTGAGAAATAGTTGGTACTGCAAATATCAATAAGGTCTGCAAGATTAAACACATATTTTCCTGCAATAATTGTAATTTTTAAAATAGGTGCAGTGCCGTTAGTTAGTCATATATTTTTGGTTAATAACTTCACATTTAAAACTTGTTGCAATGCTTTGCCGTACACAAGTTTTGTTCCACGACACCTTTTAGGGTCTATCTACAATGACAATGATGATATACAACACACGAAACAATTGGACAAAAATACAAAACAATAAACAAATTTTTATTAAAATATTACATTAAGTAGCTGGACTAACGTTATCCATTATAAGCCTTTTAATTTTTTTTGTCTTTAACTTTTTAATATTTTCCACCAAATTTGCTAAAATCTTATAACACAAAATCAGCCTTTTTTTAAATAAATGAAAAAATGTAAATTGTAGTAGAATTAAGTACTAGAATAAGCATTAGTTGGTATGTGTTTTAGCTCTTAAGTTTGGTATAAATTAGTAAGTAAGGATAAAAGACGGACACACGGTGAAAAAGGCGATTTAGAGAAGAACCTGACACCGAAGTAGACGGACAATATAAAATAAAGTGGAAATAGTCAAAAATGGAAGATACTATAACTTCAGGTGTGGCAAACAATAGACCCACAAAAGAAGAGCTAAAAGCACGGCTGGACGCTGCACAAATTGAGTACAGCGACACAGCAACAATATCGCAATTGCGTGCATTGGCAGAGATACAAGAAGCGTCGGATGCAAATTTAAATTTGCCATTGATCGACATAGCAGGCGATGATCTGCAAAATGGGGCTGAGGACGAGGCAACTGGTAGACCAGCGAAAGTTGGCGATATAGTTTATATCAATATCAACGAGGATGGCAAGGTAATCGGCGGATTTCAGCGAAGAGCACACGTGGCGCCGGCGCAGAAAATGGCTACCGACGCGCTGTACACACAGAAGCAACAACAACAAACAGCAGTTGGGGGGTGCTGCCGCAGTTTCAACTGAAATAATTTCACAACGTCGTGTACACGAGCAAAGTGTGACTACAGAAGACGCTGAAAAAATTGAATTGAACAATAGGGAAGAAAAATTGCAGCAACAACTACGCATTCTAAAATTACAACAAGAAATTGATAAATTGAAAATTGAAGCAGCAACAAACGAGTACCAAATGCAGATAAGTGACATTGAAGGTGCCATGAAAATGTTTTCGGCTGAAGATGAACTTACCATAGACAAGTGGATAGCTGATTTCGAAGTCGCAACGACAGCCTTTAAATGCAACGACAACACAAAATTTTTATTGGCGCGCAAATTAATGAGAGGTATTGCACAAGCGTGGCTGCGATCGAATAATGCGTACTCGTGGTATCAGTTAAAAAATGATTTGTTGAAGGAGTTTGACAAGCCAGTCGGATTAAAAACTACTTTAAAAAAGTTGGAATCACGTAAGTGGCGTAAAAACGAAGAATTCGCTATCCAACTACGTTCTGAAAATGCAGGAAATAGGTGAAAAAATTCCAATTACGGAGGAAGAATTGGTCGAATTTATTGTCGACGGTATCAGTAACGAGCCAATGACAGCGATATCGTTTAGAGGAGTATCAACATTGCAGCAGCTGAAGGAAAACTTGCCGTGGTACGAGAAGACAATCAAAAAGTCAGAAGAACAGCGAAAGAGTGATGTTAATCAGAAGGAAGTGAAAGCGACTACAGGCTTCAAGAAAGAGCTAGTGCGATGCTACAATTGCCTGAAATTCGGTCACTTTGCGCAAGAGTGTCAACAGCCAAAACGCGTAAGAAATTCTTGCTTCAAGTGTGGTGAAATGGGTCACCAGTATAAGGAGTGTTCAGCGAGGACTTTGTACTGTCAAGAAGAAGAAGGAGCGATTTGGAAAGCAGTCGAATTTGAACAAAAGGTGAGTGTTGCTTTCATAAATAATAGTAGAAAACCACAGTTGATTAAAGCTCTTTTTGATACTGGTAGCCCAATTAGCTTGATCAGGCAGTCAATGATTCCAAGAGGAGTGCGGATAGAGATAGATGGAAGAAAGTTAAAGGGTATTGGCGGAACAAGTACTATCACGTCCGGAAGTGTAAAAACAAAAATAAAATTTAAGAACACAGAAAAAGGGGTAAACCTACTAGTTTTAAGAGATGAAGTATTGCCGTGCGAATTGTTATTAGGCAGAGATTTTTTGTTTAATTTTAAAATTGCATTATGCAAACAAGAAGAGCTATTAACCCATGAAGGGCATTTAAGTTTAAATAAGGTTAATAAGATAAGCGACAGTATTGAAGTTGTGAAAGAAATTAAGAACAATGAATATATGATACAATGTAATAAAGAGAACTTAAGTGAAAAGTTAAACGAATGTAATGAGAATTCAATTGAAAAAATAAGTACAGATAATAATTTGAAATATGAAAATGTTAAGTTGAAAGAAAATGATTGTGAATACTTAGGGTACTTTGAAGAGATTTGGCAATGGTGGCTAGTGTTGACAAAGAAAGAGATATCGTTGATGTAGATCCTACACTTGAAAAGAGATGGGTTTGCGAATTCAGAGAAATAGTGGAAGGAAAATATGACCAGAATATTGTAGAAGATATTAAATACGAGGCTAAGATTAGACTGAAGGCAGAAACGCCTACATATTGTTCTCCTCGCAGACTTTCATTTGCGGAAAAAACAGAAGTGCACCGTATAATAAACGAGCTATTGGAAAAAGGTATAATTCGATATAGCGAATCGCCGTATGCGTCACCTATAGTGCTAACAAAGAAGAAATCAGGAGAAACGAGAATGTGTATTGATTATAGAGGGTTAAACAAAATGATTATAAAAGATAATTATCCGCTGCCGCTCATAGAAGATTGCTTAGAGTATTTAGAGGGAAAAAAGGTGTTTTCAGTTATGGACCTTAAGTCCGGGTTTCATCAGATAAATATGGCAGAGGATTCAATCCAGTATACAGCATTTTGTGGTACCAAGTGGCCAATATGAATTCAAAAAAATGCCATTTGGATTGAAGAATGGGCCGGCAGTGTTTCAAAGATTTATTACTAAGGTACTTAGAAAACTTGTTGAAGATAATGAAGTAGTGGTGTACATGGACGATATTATTGTAGCAACGAAAACGTTAGAGGAAAACGTGAAAATAGTTAAGAAAGTAATGGAACAAATTGCAAAATATGGACTTCAGATTAAACATAGTAAATGTAAATTTGGATACAGAGAAATTGAATATTTAGGATATAAAATAACTGCAGAAGGCATCAAACCATCAGATGACCACACAAAAGCAATAAAGAACTATTTAATGCCTAGGACTCGAAGAGGGATGCAATCTTTTATTGGACTTTGTTCATATTTTAGGAAATTTGTGAAATCATTTTCTATAATAGCTCGTCCGTTGTATGATCTTCTTAAGAAAGACGTGAAATTCGAAATGACACCAAAATGTATTAATGCATTTGAGACCACTTAAGAATATGTTAATCTCGGACCCAGTTTTATGCATATATAAGAACACGAGAGAGACTGAGTTGCACTGTGATGCTAGTGCAATTGGATTCGGAGCAATATTAATGCAGAAACAAGATGATAACAAATTTCACCCGGCAGCGTATTTTTCTAAAAGGGCTTCAGAAGCTGAAAGTAGATATCACAGTTTTGAGCTAGAAACACTAGCAATTATCTATGCATTGAAAAGATTCAGAGTTTATGTAGAAGGAAAAAATTTCAAAATCATAACAGACTGTAATTCGTTAGCGATGACACTCAAGAAAAAAACAGTAAATAGCAGAATAGCAAGATGGGCGCTTGAATTAGAAAATTATGATTACACTATAGTTCATCGAGCAGGAAATAAAATGGCACATGTGGATGCGTTAAGTAGAAATGAAACAAGTATACGTCTGAATGAGGTAGTAGGTGTAATAGAAACAGAAGACATTGACTTTCAATTGCAAATAATGCAGTCAAAGAGATCCGAAAATAGTAGAGATTAAGTTGCAGCTGGAAAATGAAGATATGGACAACTACATAATGGAAAATGGTGTTGTATTCAAAAAGATAAACGACAGACAACGATTATGGGTACCTGAAGAATTTGAAAAAGAAATTATGAGAATTATTCATGAACAATTAGGACACCAAGGAGTGGACAAGTGTTATCAGAAACTGAAAGAAAATTATTGGTTCCCAGACATGAAGAATAAGGTTAATAAACATATTAAAAACTGTTTAAGGTGCATTATGTACTCAGCTCCTCAACATCCGAATGCGAGGAATTTATATAACATACCAAAGGAATCGAAACCTTTTAATACAATTCATTTGGATCATTTAGGACCATTACCATCACTTAAGTCTAAAAGAAAACACATGTTAGTTGTCATAGATGCATTTACTAAGTTTGTGAAACTTTATTCAGTTACGAGTACTAGCACTAAAGAGGTAATAGCAGCGTTACAAAAATATTTCGATTATTATAGTAGACCGAGCAGATGTATAACGGATAGAGGTACGTGTTTCACATCAAAGGATTTTGCAAAATTTTTAAATGATAGAAATATAGATCACGTCAAGGTAGCAGTGCATTCGCCGCAAGCGAATGGCCAGGTGGAAAGGGTAAACAGGAGCTTAACAGGTATGTTAGCTAAACTAAGCAATCCGATTGATCATGGTGATTGGGTGCAGCAGAGAGGAAAAATTGAGTTCGCTCTTAATAATTCGGTTAATAGGTCGATAGGAATGACGCCGAGTCAAGCACTTTTTGGGGAAAATCAAAGAGGTACGATAATTGATAAGTTAACTGAATATCTGGATGATTGCATTTTAGGCCAGGGGGGGAGGGATTTAGATGAAATACGAGCTAAGGCAGTGGAAAACATAGAAAAGTTACAGACATATAATGAAAATCAACATAACAAGAAAAATGTGAAAGTAAATGAGTTTGAAGAAGGTAGCTTTGTTGTTATAAGAAACGTAGATACTACTGTAGGAATTAATAAGAAACTATTGCCAAAATTCAAAGGACCATACATTATTTATAAGAAACTTCCGCACGATAGGTATGTCATAAGAGATATAGAAAATGGGCAAATAACTCAAATACCATATAACGGTATTGTAGAAGCATGTAATATAAAACTGTGGAAAATAGGAGAGACTGAAAGCAACACTTAGGTTAAGAATAATATATATTTGTACATAAATAATAATAAGTAATGATCGAGGTCGATCATATTAGTCAGGTTGGCCGAGCTGTAGTAGAATTAAGTACTAGAATAAGCATTAGTTGGTATGTTTTAGCTCTTAAGTTTGGTATAAATTAGTAAGTAAGGATAAAAGACGGACACACGGTGAAAAAGGCGATTTAGAGAAGAACCTGACACCGAAGTAGACGGACAATATAAAATAAAGTGGAAATAGTCAAAAATGGAAGATACTATAAAATCATGATTTTAAAGGAACGGCAAGACAAATTGTATACTAGATATCAACTCACTATCTGCTACATTAATAATAATTTAAATGAATTTTGTAATATTTAATAAGTATAATTTATATTGTATGAATATCCTTGAGGACTATAAAATTTTATTGTAAACATCCTCTTTGGTTCAATTTTTTTAAATAACCAAGTATCACATGAAATCAATCAGCAATAAATAAATAGATATGGCATCCGTAAATAATGACAAATAAGCAGGGAACTTGTTGAAGTGTTTTCTCGTATTTATTTTTTAGTAGAAAATATTACATACTGAATTCAACAAATATTTGAACAATTATATAAAGCATAAAATAGTTGTAGCTGGGTAAATTATGTTGCCGAAATGTTAAAATATATTTAACAAAGCTAACGAAGTGTCGGCGACCCTATACTGTATGAGTACATAAATTTGTGATTATCATGACGGGACAGTACGTTTATACGATTTATTCACGAAAAGTCAAAAAACGCTGTTTCATTGAAATATTACGTAAATATTTTTTTCGCCGACTTTGAGCTTGCATTACAAAAAGTAAAAGGGAAAACCCCGAGATATGATCGCTTGTCCTACGCCATACTTAAACATCTTTCAAATTCTGATAAGGTCAAATTACTAAGATTATACAAGTACTAGCTGTACCCGGCACGCTTTGCTGTGCCCAGTAAAAGTTATTTTCATCACACAATATATTCTCCTCCTACTCGAGCACTTCTTTACTTCTTTCAGCAATATTTAAAACCGAAAAATCAAATAACTTTTTTATCTTTTAAACTATGAAACTTTATTCTCTTGTCTTAACTTGATTACTTCATCCGATCCCATTAACATGTATACCAATTTTCATCCATGTACTTCAAATAGATGCAAAGATATATTGAATTTTGTTGTATCGCTTGTATGGGGGTGGGTATAGCCCCCTCCGATTTTGACCAAACTTAACACAATTACTTTTTCGATCCCATTAACCTGTGTAATAAATTTCGTCCCCGTACCTCAGCTGGGTGCAAAGATATGTTGAATTTTGTTTATCGCTTGTATGGGGGGTGGGGCACAGCCCCCTCCGATTTTGACCAAACTTTACTCGAACACTCTCCTGAGTGAACTGAAGATTGTCTGTGAATTTCAGCTCATTCAGTTGGATGGTTAGATAGACAGATATATACAAGATTCATTTTTATATATATAGATAATCTCATTTTCAAAACAGGTAAATATCCACACGTCTGGAAATCGGCCATTACTATCCCGATAACTAAGCCAAATTAACCAGATTGCGAAATCTCCAATCGCATGGGTGTCTATACTGTTCTTCAACAGTTCGCGACATGGCGGTGGGTCCAAAAATCTCCAACCTGGTGAAGTTAGAATAAATAAGGTGCTTTCGCAACACTACAGTATACATAATTGCATTCCCCAGGTATCGCCGCTGTCGGTAGTTCTATTCATTGTTGTATTTGAACAATTAAACAAAATAGTTCTTAAATACAATTGTTAGCAAAATTAAAGATATTTCAAAGTTTAAACATGTATTCCGATAAATTATATGCGATATAACAAAATGGGGAGAAACTACTGGAGCTACTCTCTTCCCTACTAAATGCAAAATCATGCACATCTGCAAAAAGGAATATTTGTTGATAAAAGATTAACTTACACAAATCATTGTTTATATCTAAAAAATAGTATTGAAAAAGAAATTAAACATTATTAAATACTTAAGTTCCAAACATTCCCTTATTCATGTAAACACCCTAATCAACGTAAACACCCTAATCAAGGGCTCCGATTTTGTCTAAAATTGAATACGCTATCCCAATTTTTGATTGGTGCACCAAGACTCAATTAAAACTTATTCAACCGGCCTATCATACAGCCATTCGTCGAAGCAACCACGCCATTCCGACTTCGCAAGCCCGATGCATTTTAGCGGAAACGGAACTAACTAGATAACTGGACATGGTTGTACACGATGCTACTAAAACGGAATAAGTCACAGCCTTCGCATGTATCAACCAACAAAATACGAGTTACTGCTCTGTTTTTACGGCCGAAGCAGTTGCCATCCTAACAGCAGTCAACATCGTACAGAAAGTTGTACCGATAGTCTCTCTACAGCCTAAGCTATCAAATACATAAACAACCGGAATGCAGTAATCTGTCTTATACGGGACGCTTGAATTAAGAACCCAGCATCAATCAAATTATTTTCGAATCGATACATAAAGGTATCGACAGTCACGAATTGGCTGACGCAGCAGCTTAAATTAAATTAAAATTATTTAATTAATTTAAGCAATTACTTAATTAAAATTGGCGTAAAATTTGAAGTTGAGCTAACTTGGTTTTCTTTTCAGTTCCCAAGAGGGGGAACAACAAAATTGCAGCGAATTCGATCATTTTTGGATTCATTCGCATTATATAATAGTGTTTCATAAATATTTATAAATTATTTTAGACATTTGTGCTATTTATTTTTACTGCTATATGTTGCTAACTTGTTTAGTTCATTTCCTGAAATAGTAAAATTTTTGTATTCGTCAAAATTTGTTTGAAAATCAAAAGTATACTTCGGAAAAAAAACCGGTGTGTGCAAACTATGAAAGGTGTGGAAGCCTAGAATTTAGAACTGACTTGTTCAATATAAAGATTTTTCTTAATTGTTATAAACAAAGCCAAAATCATTCAAAGGATTTCGAAACTTGCAAAAATCACTGCTAAACTAGCGAATGAAAGCCAAAATTTTATTTGAAAATCAATTGAAAATTTGAAAATTCACTTAAAAATGGTGGAAAACGTTCAACAAATTATTTGAATAGTTCTAAATTTCAAGTGAATACATTTCTTTGCAGCCTGAAAGTATGCTAACATTTTTCCCCCATTCATTTTATAAAAATAAAATTTTTCTTTGCACTTAATAGTTTAAAAGTTATTATTAAAAATAAAAAACAAAAATCAAATAAATAAAACAAACTAATAACGAAAAAATTCTTAATTCATAAATGAGTATACAAAAATGCAACGAAATATGTTGCACATAGCTTTGTGATGTTTTAGGTTGATTTCTATAAAACTTAGATCTAAAAATATCAGTGAAATTGTTTACAATTTGAAATAAAATTAACTTTGGCAAGCAGTAAAATAAAAATATGGCAAACAAGTCATTTAGAAAGTATAAAAAAGCTTATTCGATAATTATTTTGCACGTTGGTGACAAAATATTTACGCATTTATCAGACATCTTTTATTCAATTATTTTTTATTTTTTTATTCGTTGGTCAATAAGTCATTTAGTCGTTCTTTTCCTCTTTGGCAGACATGAATAGTTTTTGGCACGTAAAGGTTAAGGAATCTGCATATGAAAGAAAAAAGAACAAAACGATTAAGATGTATTAACTATATTATATGCAGTATAAACACCCACTAATGAACTGCTGCACCCATTTCGGTTTCTGTTTCCATACAACGCCCAAATAGTAGAACGGTATGCCAATTACGGTGATTAAAACACCCATGCCCACTTCATAGGGCGCTACATAGATGGGCACGACTACTAGAAAGGCACAAATAACAACAAACACACCGGGTATCCATAGCGAGACCTGCCAGCATAAGAAAATTAATGCGTATACAAATGTATTACAGAGTGAAACAATTTAATAGAATGAAGACGAAGCATGAACTCACTTTAATTGGACGCTCCATGTTGGGACGCGTATAGCGAAAATAGAGCACCGCTGAAACGGACAGCATTATGAAGAACGATTCCACAATACTGCTATATGTGATGAGCACATATACATCGCTGACCACCAACATTAGAATTGAAAGCGCGCACTGAAAAATAAATATATCAAATCGAATCAATTAGCACACAAAAGCTGTTAATAATCAAAATATTTCAATTTAAGAAACCGAAATAGTTTCTCCGAACAAACAGTACCAGGAAGGCAAGCGACGGCAGTGGCGTGTAGCTCTGCACATTAATGTGCGACAATATGGCAGGCATATGTCCATTGCGTGCCCCAACGAAGCACATGCGTGATGAAGTCATTATGTGCACAGATAGACCACCAAATGCAGATATAGCCACCATTATGGGTATGATAAGCGAGAAGCTGCCCAGCAGTTTGTCACCAAAAGTCTGCAAGAAAAGTTTAATTGCATTTTTGTTATTTTTGAGTTAAATTACAAATTATAAAAATTAAGACTTACCACTGCAATAGCATTCGAGGCAATCATCTCCTGCGGCGCCAACACAGCCAGATAAGCCACATTAGCTAGTACATAAATTGCAGTTACTGTGGGCAGTGAAATGTAGATGGCACGCGGTAAATTCCTGTATGGATCACGCAGTTCCTCTGTCATAAAATTCAAATAGTTCCAACCCGCATATGAAAAAATGCCTGAGTAGAAGGCAACAGATAATTTGCCCGGATCGGTTGTAGACGTCTCAAATGGTTCGTTGAAGTTCTCAACATTGCCCATACACATATAGACCAGCCCAATAATAATGATAAGCACCAGTGCGGCAATCTTGGTGAACATGATCACATTTTGCATTTTTGTTGTAATCCGCATGTAGTAAGAATTCAGATAGGTCAGAAAACAGATCGTACAAGCAGCCAGTAATTGTAGCGCAAACTTAGGTATGTCACAGGAACTAGTGAAGAACGGCTGCAGCACATACGAGGCAAAAGTTAGACCCATAATGGCGTTCGTTGTAGGGCTAAAACGCAAAAGATTTTTCGTTAAATTAAAGAATTGTGTCGCTAAATAATTGATGCAAAACTGCATTCATATTCATACGACCGCGTCGTCATTTCAAATTTTAATTCATTGCAATGATGCAATTGCGCAAATGAACTACAGCAGAAATTCGTATAAAATACTTGTTCTTGCTTCTAAAATAAATATATATACATATATAATCGTCCAATCAATCAAATATCAATTGTGATAATTATTTTTCTACATTATCAACTCTATCCCAAATCGAACAAAGAAAGATAACTATGAGAATATTTCCAAATTGATAAATCGGTTAATGTATGCATTGAATTATATGCTTATCAACACGGTTTAAGTGGCCAATTGTCCATGATAATGCAATGCCAATCTCATAAAAATAGAATTCTACGAAATCGAAATTGTTAGCACGGCCACTTTTCGCTTTTAACGAGACAAGCAAATAAGAGGCTTGGGCATGTGCTTATTATGCAAGTAAATATTTGCATAGCAAATCTAATTGATAAAGTGTATAGTGTGAATAGTGAATAAAGATAATAGTGACCTTAATTAACAAATACGAAACGATTATTCAGAAAAATGGGTTAATTAATGTTTTTCACGCTTCATAGGCGATCAAAATAAAATGCTGCTAAAGTGTAAAGTGTCTAGAAATAAGCAATTCCTAGAAATATATCGAAACCAGAAATTTTAATAAATACTAATTAAATATACACGTTTAACATAACGGCACCTTTTTTATCCAAATAAAAGGTGTCATACATGCATAAAAATACCAATGATTTGGATAAGGTGAACATTATTTCGAGATTTTTTGGAAGATGAAAATTCTGAGATTAAGAATTTTGCTAAAACGCAATTGTGCAAATAATTCGTTTGGAATTTTTGGTTTCTGGTTTTTTTGATAATCATTATCACAGTTTGAGGCCAAAGGAACAATCGAAACAGAAAACTGCTCCGAGAAAACATCATATTTTGCAAAACCTGTATAAACCGATAGGAATGTGGAGTGTGATCTTCCGCCAAAACACGGCACTGAAGCATAAATCCTTAGTCTTAATTAGAATCTGTTTGTATGACTCTATATAGACGTACATATTTCAAAAACCCTTTTATCCACATTA
Organism: Leucophenga maculata; assembly: GCA_035044805.1. NCBI lineage: Eukaryota > Metazoa > Arthropoda > Insecta > Diptera > Drosophilidae > Leucophenga > Leucophenga maculata. Next base: position 828,744 of record JAWNNP010000135.1, on the reverse strand, counting down.
ATGCCCCTTCGAATATTTTCAGCCGAATGAGGCGGTCGTTAATGCAACATGTAACTAATTTTGGGGTTTCAAGAAGTATTCCTATTTAGATTTCAACTGTCTATTTTGATGCTAAGTAAAAATTTCAGAAAGATCAAAAAATGTGTTCTACAAAAGAATTTTTATATTAAGTTCATACGGACTTACGATATTTTCAAAAAGGTCCTCAGTTTTTCGAAAATCTTAAAATATGATGATCTTATTAAAACTGCGGAGGGTCACTCGTCTTCGGGTGGTTGGTTCGGTTCGGTTATTTGGTTTTGCGAATTTCTCCGAAGACTTCAGGCAAACAAATGGTCGTGTACCATTCAGATTTGACCGTCCTACGTTGCAGTTGCCACATGACCCATTCGGCCGAAGAAACGGGCTACCATTGCCTCGCAGTGCTTCATGTGCGAACTTTTGTTGCACTTAGCTAGTCTTGGAGCACCCTCAAAGTCGATTGCCTTTTTATGTCCAGCTCATAAGCATATATCCATGATTCGTCACCTGTGACGATGTTATAAAAATCTATTGAATCATCTCGATCGTATTTTATCAGCATATCTTTGCACCAATCCACACAAGCCTTTTTTGAGCGAATGTCAAATTATGCGGAATCCAAAGCGAAAAAACCATTTTAACGACAAAGTTTCATGCAAAATCTTATATACGCTGGTGGAACTAATGCTTAGGGATGCTTCAAATTATTGGGGAGATGAGAGCTAAACCATCTCAGAGAGCATGTCAAAGTAAATTGGGTCGCTTACACTGCGTCATGGTTTTTTGACCTCTTTTGTGATACACACCAGTTTCCCACATGCTAAAAGAATCGTTTATATACGAGAAGTATATAGAAAACAATAATTTTTACAAATTTGGCGGGCTTCAAACACTGTGTGATCTCACCTTTAGACATGTTCCCAACATTTTATGAAATTTAAGGCTGTTCTTGGCAATATTTCGCATTCGAAAAAAATTTATCAATGAATCTATTATATTTTTTGTGATAAATAAAATAAATCCAACGTACTTAAAATCTTGGCTGGGGATTTGGCGAGTCTACATTGAGTAAAAAATGTTTATTGGTGGTACAAGCTCTTCACAGAAGGCTGAGAAGATGTTAATGACGGTGACCGCCCAGCACGGCAACAGCCGATGAAAATGTTGAATTCATGAACAAATTTTTATGGAGAATCGTCGAATCACTATTACAGAAGTTGCTGATGATGTTGGCATATCAATTGGCTCATGCCGTGCAATTTTTTCAAATGTTTTGGACATGAATTTAGGGTACGAACATTCTTTGTTGATTTCAGTGGAGTGGGGCATCATAAGTTTTTGCCAGAAGGTAAAACTAATAAGAGAGGGCGTTTACGTAAAGCAATACTAAGATTTGTTGCAAAAAAAAATGGCTCATGCATAACGCTACTGCACCATCTCATACATCGTTGCTTGTTCGTGTTTCTTGAACAAAAACAACAACGTATCTCGGCATCTCTGCCACAGAATTCAACGGTCTTGAAGAAGCGTTTTGAGAATGGGAAACAGCGATGGCTCAAGTGTATTATATTTGGTGGGATGTATAATGCTGAATAATTATTTTCGAGAATGTTGATGATTTTTGGCGACCTTATATAGTATGTTGAAATTTTGCAGGCTCGAGGTCTAATATAAATAAATAAACTAAAAAGTTTTTTATTGTTCGATATATTTCGACCCTCTTCGAGGATCGTCTTCAGGAAAATTTTTATTTTACGCGCGAACAGCGGTTAATCCGCCTCCTTAGGCGTGGAGTATTGTACTCAGTACAATACTTAGTACAATGTCTCCGTCCCGAATAGGAGAGTTTTTAACAATACATCTGACAAAAATTTCTCCAAACAATTCCTTACAGTATGTAACAGTCGTGTTTCTGTGGATAAATCGAACGGATTGATTTCGGTTCCATCGAATTTTTGAATTTTGTCTCAACGAATGACGAGCTTATCAACAAAGGGTTCCCGAACATCATTGCTAAGCACAAAAATTACAAAGTCAAAGTTCGGAATCACTTGAACTTTACAATTCAAAATCAACAATCGAAGACAAAGCAACCAACTATCCAACTGAATCTTAATCCTCATAGGATCTACCTGACTAGCAGCCACACAATATAAAACTGAAGGTCGGGTCTGTAGTTATCATGCTTCGAAATCTGAACCAACCAATTCGTTTCGTGCTGATTAAACTCATGGGCTATATTACACCCTCAAAAAAGGTAAAAAATTAGAAATTTCTCATTCCGAGAATTTCATGATTTAAATAGTTAATTAAATTTCCAATTCGTCTTGCATTCGACATGACGATAAACGAATCACAAGGCCAATTCTTGAGTAATTGTGTCCTGAATCTAGAAAATGAATGTTCACGTGTCGGCAAACCATCCTCTTTGTTCGTTCTTGCAGCTGTTATAAACAACTTGCTTTGTTCAAGGGAATCTACCAGAGTGGAACAAATGCAGAAAATAGTTCAATAAGAAGTAGTACAACAATGCTGCACGAATCATTTCTGTTCGCCTCAATAAAACAAAAACCTTGCTGCCCCACCTGAATTATATTCATTGCAATGTAATTAAAACACATTTCATTTTGATTATTATTCCCTTACTGTACCTAATTCATTTCGAGTATTAATTTTCTCTTCATAAAAAACTCAATTTAATTCATCAAACTTAACTGAAAGCAACATTTATTGATTCTGAGATACGAAGCTCGCCGGGACAGCTACTAATGAATATTATTTACTTGAAAAGAGGTGTTTTTGGTCAATAAATATTAACAGTGACTCTCTACTACCCGGCGTTTTATAAGAATGTGTTTATGAAATATCCAGCAAAGGTTTAAGGTCGCTAACTGAGTAAAGTTATTTTCAATACACAAATAGTGAAGTTATAACAGAACAATAAACATAGAGAAAGAATAATATGTATAAACAATACTTTTTGTTTGCTAAATCGATTCAACTCATCGAACTGAGCAGCAATTTACATATGAGTATATAGGAATATATATAAAGTCAGAATGGCACCAACGACAATATAAATTTACTTTTTATGGCATGTGTAAGGGCAATAATAAGAATCTAGAAGACAAAGTAACAGAAATAACTAACACACAAAATATAATAAACATTCAATATATAAAAGTCTACTAAATACTGCTGGAACCAAGTTCATAAAATTTCAGTTTATCTATTTAAAAACTAACAGAGAGCACTTAAATGCCTAACGAACTTGACCCTTAGCCGCACGCCTACACAAGTTGCTTACGTTTGTTTCAGTGGCAATGTAACTACTGTTTAATTAACTAAACAAACAACCAAACGACACTGGATATGGCTTCCAATAAAGAAATAAAATAGAAGATAAGGCAAACTGCGTCTTAACTTACACAAATATCATCATGGCATCCCAGAGATACAAAAATGCAGGCAGCGAGCCATATGCCTCAAAGATATATGCATAATCACCGCCAGACTTTGGTATTGCAGTGCCCAACTCCGCATAGCACAGTGCGCCAATCATCGAAAGCAGTCCACAGAGTATCCATATAATGAGTGAAGTGCCCACGGAATCGACTTCTTGCAGCACACCTTTGGGTGAGATGAATATACCCGAACCGAATATGATGCCTAATATAATAGCGACACCTTCCAGCAGGCCAAGCTCCTTTTTCATCTGCACACGACTGCTATTTGATTCCACGGAGCCCTCGTGTTTGGAGGCGCCATTATTTTGTTGTTTATTACTGACGGAGCTGCTGTTGCCGACTATCATTTGCGGCGGATTTTCTGTGTTCGGTGTGAGTAGCACCATTTCACTCGACGGCGATTGCAGCTCTTTGCTGGCCATTTTAATTTAATCCGTGAATATTGCCGTATCGTGCGCGCGTTTCGCGAGTTGTTATCGAACTGAATAATATTCTGTAAAAAACGCGGAGCGTATGTTGTTGATTGACTAGACTAGAGATTGATGAGAGGAGTTTCCGCGGTGCTGTTTGAAGTACGCACGTCGACGTCGTCGCCACCGCCGCCGCTGCTGTTATCGTTAATTATGTCAACTTCGTAGCTTTCAGTGACGTTATCTGCCGGTCTCGATTTTCTTATTTCTGTTTTTAGTCACGTTTTTTGTTTATTTCGCTTTCCTTGTTTTGCTCTTTGCTTCGTTGCCGATTTTTTGTCCCACTTTTGCAGCTGTCGTTTTGCTATCTCTTTCTTGCCTGCATGCACGCGCGCAGATGTTTAGGCACCCCACAATGTATTTTTTGCTTTGAAAATTATAAATTTGTACTTTCGTCGCACTTTTCCTGTATGATTTTGCTCTGGTAATATTATTTTAAGTTTTTCTATGGTTTTTTTATTATAGTTGCGTATTTTTTAAGTTACTAAAACTAATAAAAAGATCGATGCAGCAGCGCCTAACCTAAACACGCGCGACGCACCACCAGCAGATGTTAACTGAAGCTGTTGGCAACGCTTTAAATAATGTAGAGCGTTGCCACTACGTATCGTAAAACAATTTTGAAGTGGTTGCTTCTAATCGCTGTGGACTGCATTCAAAATTTATTCAAATATACATTGGAAAAGTGTTAAAAATACAGAGAATAAAAAATGTACGTCCAAAAGGGTGTAAACGCACTTTAACGACAATAATATGCTCAAAAAGTTTAATTGTTTTTCTTACATTTTCATATCTCTGCAAAATATTTATATTAGACATAGCTACAGCTATCCAAAGCTGCTTTTCAAAGGTCCACATTGGCTACATTATTGTTTGATAAAGCTTTACTTTATTTTCAAGACTGAGATTGGATATGGTGCCTAGAAGCCACACTGTGTTCTTATGCGCGTTTTATCTAAAATAATGTAAAGATATTTTACTGCAACGGTGTTCGGATTCTATTATGGAACAAAATAATATATGTTTTGCAATTCCATGATCTGCTTAGACATAATTAACATATTAATAGGCATGTTACAGCAATGGCAAAATTTACGCTTAAAAGTATTGTTGTAATATCTATAACACCATCTAGTAATGGAAGCATTCTTAGAATTCATTCAAAAAATCTTAAATATCGAGAATATCCCAATCAATCTAATTGGCCGATATGATGATGTGTTAATTATACACAATCAAGAGTGTTATAATACACGTACGGTTTGAGTAGTTGTAAGATACTGTTTTATTATTTCTAAAATACATGCTTATATAATATTTCTTATTTGCTAAACATTAGGTGGGTCTATAGCTATCTATAGCTGCGCCGCGTTGTCCATATCAGTATATGGCGATGTGTATCCGCTGGGGTCTTTTGTTTCATCAACAGATAGCAGTTTATGTTCGTTTTGTACATATATCTATCAGCAGCTCAGAAATTTATGGCTGCTCAGAACATACTTCGCTTAAGTGGACTGTATGTTTGTTTTGTGTGTTTCTGATTATAACTGAGTATTTCTCATCACTCGTCTATTTCATTCGCTATCGCTGGGAACCGCAGTTTTATGACCCAAACAATCGAACGACACAAGCAAGCATATCACTGTCATGCTTCGCTTCATCTATCGCAGATGGTGACAACACAGATCTATGTTCATTCGTGAACAAGAGAAAAATCTAGAATATGGGCGAGGCCCTGGAACATTAATATAAGCAGCCACAAGATGCAAAACATCTGTTTTACGTTTAGACGCAACACGCCGCAGGCAGTATTGGTCGAAGATGTGCCCGACCAGCGGACTGATACTGCCAAATACCTTGGCATCATCCTGGACCAATTAGGTCTCGCCTAGAAGCTGCTGTGGCCAAGCACTATTGGCTCCTCAGTACGCGATGGAAGTTGCCGTTTAGGAACAAGGTTACACTTTACAAACAGATCTAAAAATATAGCTGTCCAATCTGGTGTATAACGAGGGACAGCCAAATTATGAGACTATAGGCGACTGAAAATATAGTCATTAGACTACAATGGTTTAACCGCAAAGACCTGAATCTGGCCACAGTCTTGCAGGTTAGAACGCCATAGAACCCGTTTCACCAATTATCTGTCAAGGGGCCGACCACTGCAACGGCTTAGCCGAGAGACCTAAAACTGCGCACCGCCAGAGCTTGGTCACCCAGATAAAGGCAGGTGCACCCATCCTCACCAAACATCTAACACCTAAAATGTAGATAGCTTAACAATATTAAGCCCTTTTGGGCTGAACTCATAGGTAAAAAGGTTATTAAAGGGTTCAAGACCACCCAGTATACCTTAATAACATAAATAATATATGTATATATCAATTCTCATAATTCTATATCATGTAATTGCAGATAAAAGACGGATTTTTTTTTGAATATTGTTAAAAAAATTTACTAAAATAAAACCAAATAAAGAACTTTATATTTCTTTAAAATCGGCAGCCTTGACATACATATAACTTTAATATGTTATTTTCTTAAATGAATCCAATGTAAAGTTTTTTTATTTATAAAAGTCATTAAACCAATTGCGACTTCATATCATATTATCTTTGAAGCATACGTCAAACATATATAAATTTGCACTGAAATTGACAGCAAACACAAAGAAATCTAACAATTTTGATTAATATTTTACCGAAATCGAAAAACTCAAAAGTAATTAAAAACGGGAGCACGCCTGATAATCTTATTTCTATTACAAAAGCTCTCATTGTCTCTAAAATATATTATGGACTGATGTTTTACGGCAACACTTCAAAAAGACAACTAAAACAAAGCCAAACTTTATTAAACAAAACCAATTTACCATCTATTGACGGAAGTAAACATTAATATGTACAACTAAAGAGCGACGATATTTTTTACAGACTAAATTAATACAAAATGTTTCTTTTTCAAATGACAACACCCGGAGAATTTATAAAATAATAATATTCGAAAACCAACCAATTAAAATTTATGAAGCATAACTAAAAATTAAAACTCCTTTGTGGCCTGCCTCCATTCACAAAAAAAAAACACACACTATGTAAAAAATTTACAAACTAACGAACATATCACCAATAAACAAATGAAGGCGAACACCTTTGCCGAACATTGGCAAAATGAATCCAAGGACGAAAACTTCCCAACAGAATTTATTAATAACAAAAACTAATTAAGAAATTATACAGCGCACACAATAGCACCAACAGGAAAGTTTATCGAAGAGAAAATTACAATGGTAAAACGCCAGGTGAAGATAGGATATCATATCCAATGCTAAAAAACTGTTCTCCTCAATTAAAACAAAGAATACTAGACCAATTTAATAATATCTTTCAAAACTACATACCACAAAACTACAAAACAAGCTTAAAAGTACAATTCCTTAAAGCTAAATTGACCCGAAAATTCTTAAATTTATTACAAGCTTTATGGCAAATAGAAAAATCAAAACTAGAATTAACATCCAACACATACAACTTGTATAATGGTATCCCACAAGGATCACTATTAGCTGTTATTTTTTCTCTTATACTTACTTATTTACTTATATGGTCGTCAACCGTCTACCGGTCATGGCCGAGTCTAGGAAGGCGCACCATCCTCCATAATCTTGTGCGCGCTGCCGCCAGTCGTTTTGAATGCCAAGTACGGAGAGATCTCTCCATACCTGGTCATTCCATCGAGTGCCCGGTCGTCCTCTATGTCGGCGTCCACCAATCAAGTTTGGGCCCCCCATGTAAACCATGCGTGCTGAAGCTCTTTCATCCATTCGAATGAGATGCCCTTTCGAGAGAGGGCTTTACTTCTCATTTGCTTGCTCAGCCCAAAAAAGCATCTGTTTGCAAGCGTGATTCTTCGCCTGATCTCCAGGCTGACGTTGTTGTTGCACTGACCGTCCAAGACGCGATGACGGAGTGCGAGAAGACACCAAGTACTTCGTCTTGTCCTCATTCACCGCTAGACCCATAAGCCGAGACTGTTTTTCTATCTCTGGGAACGCCCTGCTGACTTACCTCCTGATGATATCAATGTCGTCGGCGTAAGCGAGCAGCTTCACTTCCGTTTGGAAGATCGTGCCCGACATACTCTGTATGTACGGGCACTGGCGTAGGATGTATTTCATCAGAAGATTGAAAATATCGCACGACAGAGCATCGCCCTGCCTGAAACCTCTCTTGGTATCAAAGGGGTCGGAGAGGTTTTTCCCCACCCTGACAACGCTTTGTGTATCACGCAAAGACGATCAATCTTTGCCGGGATGCCTAGTTTAGACAGGGCGTCAAAAACTTTGATCGTATAGGCGTGTCGAAAGCGGCTTTGTAATCGACAAATAGGTGGTGAGTGTCTTTGTTGAACTCACGGGTCTTTTCCAAAATTTGACGTAAAGTGAATATTTGGTCACTGGTCGACCTGTTTGGTTTGAAGCCACACTGATATCGTCCTATCAGTGACTCCGTAGATGGCTTCAGCCTATTACACAATACGCTCGACAGAATCTTATATCCAATGGAAAGAAGACTTATTCCGCGGTAGTTTGCGCAAGCAGCGGGGTTTCCTTTCTTAAAGATAGGACAAAGAACACTGAGATTCCAGTCATTGGGTATGCGTTCATCGGACCATATCTTGCATAAAATTTGGTGCATACTCCTTACCAACTCTTTGCCACCTGTCTTGAATAACGCAGCTGGAAGTTCATCAAAGCCTGTCATTATGTTATTTTTCTGCTTTAATAACTGAATCGTCCCCGTTATAGTCTACCCTCTCTACAAAAGTGCTATCATTAACTGGTGGTTCCGGTGTCATTTCTCTATCGGCGGAATTGTGCGCTTCGTCGCCTCGAAGTAAGTTGCAGAAATGACTACTCCACCATCTCAGTGATTCCTGTTCATCCGTTAACATTTCCATTGTCATCCTTACAGAAAGTTGCTCCGGGCTTAAAACCTTCAGTCAGACGTTTGACCTTTTGATAGAATTTTCGAGCTTCATTTCTGTCACATAAAATCTCAACATCCTCAAACTCCCGCTTTTCTTGCAACTTTTTCTCCTCTCTCCGTTTTTCTCGATATCGCTCTCTAACAGTTCGCGTTGCTCCCGACTGCAGAGTTCGCTGATAGGAAGCGTTCTTCTCTGCAGTAGCATTTCGACACTCCTCGTCGTTCCAAGAAGTCTTCACAGGTTTTGTATAACCAATGACATCCTTGGCAGCCCTTTCCACTGCTCACATATATCTCGAGAAGACGGAGAGGTTTCCCAGAGCAGTCGGGAGAGTGTGTTTGAGAAGGCTGCGGCGGTCTGTTCTGATTGCAGCTTGCCGACGTCTAGCTTTCGTAGCATGTTAGAACGTGCGGCGTGCACTACGCTGAGCCTAGTGCATACCTTGACTGCGACAAGATAGTGGTCTGAGTCAATGTTAGGACTACGTAACCTTCGCACGTCCATCACGCTCGATGCGTACCTTCCGTCAATCAGAACATGATCAATTTGGTTGCGTGTTATTTGCAGCTGTAGTAGATGTTACAGGATGTTTTTTTAGAGCAACCCTGTTCTACCCATCGGATTGCTTAGATTGCGGTGATGTCAGCATTGCATCTTTCGATGACATCAACCAGCTGGATATTTGCACCATCCAAATTAAGGATGCGACCATTCCAGGTTCATATCCTTAAATCATGATCCTTATATCGTTTGCGGGGGTCCTCATCATAGTGTTTCTTCCGAGGCTTCTTAGTCGTGTTCATTGGAGGTTTGTTTTTTAAAGTGGAGGGATCCAAACCTAGCGCACGAAACCCTTATTAAAGGAGAGGGGCACCTTCGCCTTCTCACGTTAGCTCACCTCTGAACTGGTGTTCAGAAGCTACCCAGGAGATATGTGTCCTATCGGACGTGTGAGTTGCTTGGACCGTTTGTAACAAGAATCATTGTTGGCCATTCCCAAGTGAATGGCAGTCAACAACTTTTCTCACAATGTGAACTTGTCCAAACGAGCACCAATCTCCCATAGCATATAATAAATTAGCCAGCATAATATCCGAACAAAAAAATGCCCGTCTGTGCATTTGCTGATGAGTTTCATCTAATAGCCAACTTAAATCAACTATACCATAATATCCAAACATGGTGTCTAAATTCTGGCACTGCACCACACACATCTCAACACAAAATCAGATAATAACCAAGGAAACAATTTTAGAATTCTAGGACTCACAATAAATCATAGATACAACTGGAATTCACATATAGAAACACTAATACCATTACTCCTTAAACGACTAGACATAATAAAATCAGTTTCGTTCATTAAATTTAACTGCAACACAACCACTCTTATTTCTACAGTAAAATCACTTATTCAAAGTAAAATTGACTACATGTTCAGACCCCTTATCTCCATTACAAGCCATCAGCAATATCAATAACTATTATGAACCATTATTAAACTAGTATGAATACCCAGTCCAAACCAAAAAGATGCTTTTTATTATGTCCTAATATACAACCATAATGCCGATATTAATGATAAAGGCAAATTTAATAATAAAAATGGAAATAAATACAACATATCAAATAATATCCGCATTCAATCCATTTATAAAAATATTGTAAGTTCGAAACAATTCATTAAACTTACTGACCATAATTACTTCAGACAGGATCAAATAAAAATTATTAGACTAAGATTAGGCAATATAAAAACCACTCATGAACATTATCCAGCTTTCACGAAGAGCGACAACTGTTTGCACTGTTAATTTTCATTAAACTACGTTTTACATTTTTAAAAAATAATTATCCTACGATTAACGAGGAAAACGCGTGAAAGACGTCTTGGGTAAGGACTTATATTCCCAAATGGCAAAATAAAATTAATAGAGCTCTCAATTTCAAATAATGGATTACTTTTAATACAATGACACGGGTACACTAATAGCAAGTTTAATGAAATGTGTCTCGGCTCAAATTGCTATTTTAATTTTTAGTAGCAAGCGAAGTCCATGCGTTGCATAAGCTTTGACTTAACTGAGCAAAGCTGCCTTCCAAAACGGAATCCTGTCTGATTGGCAACGGTTTACCACTTCTACTCGACTGTTAGATGTTTAAAATGCCATAATGTTGTGCGAACCCTTATGCTTTAGTTTTAATAAGCACAAATTATTAAAACTTAAAATCTTTATTTTTGTAATAAAATTAATAATTTTTCACTTTTTCTCCTTGGCCTGTAGCTTAGAGTGTATCATGTCCTTGAATTGCGAAAGTATTTTATTTTCACGCTTCTGTCGTTCCTCTTTGCTGAACATGGCCAATGCACGTTTTTCGTCTGCCGAATATATTTGATTTTCCTTACGTATACGCACAGCCTCCATGCGCCGATGGCGACTGCCGCTCATTACATAACCGACTTGTTCAAAATTGGCAATTTCCTCGGAGGTTAGGCCGATCTCACCTCTGCGTGGTATACGCTTACCCTCGGCAATATATGCAGCCATGGCGGCACCTTCGCCGGGCAGCAGTGCACGTCCAAAGTCCTTTTGATTGAGACTGCTGCCGGTGCGTAGTGAAGGACCAACATCATCATCATTCTGTGCACCACTCGATTTCGAATGCTTGGAGGTTGCCGTGTGCGATCTTTCTTCAGAGTTTTTTCTTTTCTTTTTCTTCTTTCGTTTTTTCTTATCCTTTTTTAGTTTCTGACTTTTCTGTTTCTTTGATTTCTTTGTTCTTTTAACAGTGTCTGTTGTCTTTTCAATCCATTGTTCCTGACCATTGGCTGCATCTTCGCTTTCGTCGTCCTCTTCTGATTCATCGCTAGAGCTTGTTTCACTTGAGGACGATGAAGACGATGACGAGCTTGAGCTGGAACTTGTGTCCGCGGAGCTGCTTGAATGTTTCTTTGATTTAGACTTTTTCTTCTTAAGTTTCTTTTTCTTTTTAGCTTTTTTTGCTGCCTTTTTCTTGGCCTTTTGCTTCTTGCTCTTTTTCGGTCCAACATATGTGCCTTTAACCAATTCCACATCATCATCGTCCGAACCGGAATGATTTCCGCGTTGCTCCGGGCTTTTGTTCCAAACTTCCGGAACGCCTTCTTCGCCAATACGTTCGCGTTGCGTGCGCCTCGTACTTATAGATTTGTTTTCACTTCTGGATGATTTTGCAGCGCCATTGTGTGTACCGTAGCCACCTCCTTCGTTGCCATCACCTGCTGCACCACCTCTAAAAGGATTGTTCGTTTGCCTTGAGCCACGTTTGCTTGCGTTGTATTTATCGTGTGGCCAACGCTCAACTTCCTTAGTGCGTCCATGGTTGCGGCGATCGCGACTGCTACGGCTCGAGCTGCTTGTGCTGGAGCCGCTGCTGCTGCTACTTGAGGAGCTTGAAGATTGGCGGCGCCGCGGCTGACGTCGCTCTTCTGGCGAACGTTTTGGAGATCTATGCCGTCGCCTATCCGTAGAATGTGAACGTGTTCTTTCCCATTGCTGTTTTTTCTCTCTATGGTGGCGACTATCTGGGGAACGCGAACGAGTTCTGTCTCTCCGCGGTGCTGTTGGTTTTCTTTTTGCCGGTGAACGGGGCGACCTGTGTCGCCTGCTTTCCTTTGCATTGTGCGAAATACTTCTACGTCGTCGTTCTTTGGATCGACGCGCACTACGTGAGCGTGTTCTGCTGCGTGATCTCATCTTAAATGCGCGGATATAATTAATAATTTCATCAATTTAACCAACAAAATACAGAAAACGTTTGCAAAATGTCTTCGCGTTTTCTTCTTCTTCTTCGTCGCTCAGCTGACAACAGTTATTGTACGATACCAAGATACAAGAGTATCGAATTCATTCACAATTGTCTTGTATTTTACCATCTTTATGCCGTGTGATTCTTCTTCTTGCTGTGGACTGTGACGTGTAAATTTTCTGCAGTTCTCGCCGTAGAAAAAGCAGAAAACTCATTAATAAAACAATTAAATCACTACTTAAAGCATAATAATTGTTCAACTAATTTCATTTACAAGCCATGGGATCATTCCGCCGTGATAAAGATGATGAGGAAGAGGGTAAGTAACAAATTAACATCAACTAAACAGCTTCAGAGCTGCGGCAATGAAGAAGGTGCACCGCTGGCACCGCCACCACTTATACTAACACACCAAAACGCTTCCGTGACAATGCTACAAAAAAAATCAACCACAAATAAGAAACACCGAAAATCGAGACATCATTCAAATTTTAAATTTACTTTCAATGCCTCCTTCTCTTCGGAAAAAATGAAATACCTGCGCATCTTCAATCGTAAAGGGCCATCGAACATCTATCAGAATTTGGAGAAGACTTCAGTGCTGCAGGAAACGCGCACCTTCAACGAGACACCAGTGAATGCGCGCAAATGTATTATAATTCTCACCAAGATACTCTACCTGATCAATCAGGGCGAGCAGCTTGTGGCTCGCGAGGCGACTGATTGTTTCTTTGCCATGACAAAACTGTTCCAGTCGAAAGATGTTGTACTGCGTCGCATGGTCTACTTGGGCATCAAGGAGCTGAGCACCGTTGCCGAGGATGTCATTATTGTGACAAGCTCGTTGACCAAGGATATGACTGGCAAGGAGGATCTTTATCGTGCCGCTGCTATACGTGCGTTGTGTAGCATTACAGACAACACCATGCTGCAGGCTGTCGAACGTTATATGAAACAATGTATTGTAGACAAGAATGCTGCCGTTTCCTGTGCGGCACTAGTCAGCTCGCTACGTCTTGCCAGCACCTCCGGTGATGTGGTCAAGCGCTGGGCCAACGAAGCGCAGGAGGCACTCAATAGCGATAATATAATGGTGCAATATCATGCGCTTGGTTTGCTCTATCACATACGCAAATCGGATCGATTGGCAGTCTCCAAATTAGTTAACAAACTGACGCGTAATTCTCTGAAGAGCCCCTATGCAGTCTGCATGTTGGTGAGTTTTTGGTTGCGCTATTCAATTTAAAATGGGTAACTTATAACAATTTTCACACACAGATACGTATTGCCTGCAAACTCATCGAAGAGGAAGATATACCCTCTGAGGAACTTTCAGACTCGCCACTCTTTACATTCATTGAATCATGCTTGCGCCACAAGAGTGAAATGGTCATCTATGAAGCAGCACACGCTATTGTTAATCTGAAGAACACCAATGCGCGTGTACTCTCGCCCGCATTCTCCATACTACAGCTGTTCTGCAGTTCAACCAAGGCTACACTACGCTTTGCAGCGGTGCGTACCTTAAACAAAGTTGCTATGACACATCCAGCTGCAGTTACCACATGCAATCTGGATTTGGAGGGTCTTATTACTGACTCGAATCGTTCCGTTGCGACTTTAGCAATAACAACGCTTTTGAAAACTGGCGCAGAATCATCGGTGGAACGCCTAATGAAACAGATTTCCTCGTTTGTTGCTGAGATATCCGATGAATTTAAGATTGTTGTGGTGCAGGCTATTTGTGCACTCTGCACCAAATATCCACGCAAGCATACAGTGCTCATGAACTTCCTTAGCGGCATGCTGCGCGAGGAAGGTGGCTTGGATTATAAGACATCTATTGTTGACACTATCATTACCATAATCGAAGAGAATGCTGATGCCAAAGAGTCGGGCTTATCACATCTCTGTGAATTCATAGAGGATTGCGAGCACGTCTCATTGGCTGTACGCATTTTGCATTTGCTTGGCAAGGAGGGCCCATTTGCCAATACACCGTCGAAGTATATACGTTTCATTTACAATCGCGTCATACTCGAGAGTCCAATTGTGCGTGCTGCTGCAGTTACTGCGCTCGCACAATTCGGCGCATCTTGCCCGAATCTGCTGAGCAATATAGTAGTGCTGCTCAGCCGTTGTCAAATGGACCCCGATGATGAAGTTCGCGATCGTGCCACTTATTACTTAAATATACTGCAAACAGAAAAGGCAGAACTGTATAAGAATTATATTATCGAACGTGAAAATTGTTCATTGGCTCTGCTCGAGAAGGCTTTGTTGGATCATTTGAATGGTGATTTAAGTACACGCTTTGATTTGTCCATAGTACCGAAGGCTGCCATTGTTAAACAGGAGATAAACAACGATGCCATGTTCGTTACAAGTGCGCCACGTATACCGAAGATAACACGTGAGGAGGAGAGTGCTGCACGTTTGGCACAACTTCCGGGTATACAGGTGTTGGGACCAATACATCGCACAACTTCGCCCATACAGCTTACCGAGAGCGAAACAGAGTATACAGTGCAATGCATAAAGCATATATTTGCACAGCATGTGGTATTCCAGGTGAGCATTACACAATTTAACTAAAATTTTAAATAATTTAAAATAAAATTTAAACTTTTTCAGTTTGATTGCCTTAACACGCTATCCGAACAATTTTTGGAAAATGTACGCGTTGATCTAACGCTGCCGGAAGGCTATACGACACGCGCAGTTATACCATGTGCAAAGTTGCCCTACAATGAGCTGCAGACAACATTTGTTATTGTTGAATTCCCGCCAGATGCAGCCAGTTCCATTGGTAAATATATACATACTACTAATTAAACTTTTTAAGCGTTGTGAATATGACTTCGTTTAAGGCCGGTTACTGTCTGTTTAGTCTATAACATCGATTTTGTTTTATGAAAATTATAGTTCTGCTAATTTGCTCATGTAGAGATAGTATAGTCGGTATTCTGCCAAATTGCATATTTAACTAGACGTGAGGTAGCATGACTTAATTTTATCTGCAGCATAATTCAGATTGATTAGGCAGGAGTTTCATGCTAGCTTAGCTTCATTTATATAAAGTCCCAAACATTTCAAAAATATTGTGGACCACTATAATATCTAATCTAACCAGATTTTAAGATTAGTATTAATTATGGGCATTTTCTTAAAACTATTAGGTTACATATAAAGGACGATATTGTTCGTGCTTCACTTTTAAATTATGCAATTTCTTGCCCATGGATCAATTTACCTATACCGTTTGTATTTTTGAATATATTTTTGGGATATCTTGTATTCCGGCTTATTTTTGCCCAAAGAACTAAGTATCTGTATTGATATGCCACGCCTATCTTTTCGATTAGCCCAGACAAACTCACCGATCTTTTATGGGTTTTTGAATAAAAAACTTCTTTATCACAGAGATTCCTTCTGTTTAAATGTGTACACATAAACATACGGTCATGGTTAGAATGAGTCACCTAGTCGCGCTGATAAGGAATATTTATACACGTTATAGATTGTAAACCAATGTCTCTTTTAAGGTGTATCAAACATTCTGATAAAATTATTCACACACTGTTTAAAGAGTATAAACATATTTAAGTAGGCAGTGGTTTTTTTATGGAGGTTAAAGGAAGAGAACCCGTCTTCTAAAGTATCTCATCGACTTTTAATTTAACTTAAAATGTTTTTCGTGTTAAAACATATTAATTGGCGGTGGTTTTGTGTGAGCTGTATCCATTTTGTTCACGAAAATAAATTCCTATATTATAATTTATCTGGAGAGTACAAAAAAAGTCAAATTTTTAAAATCTGAACCAATTATACCTAGCTTACCTGTTGTCTGCATGGTTAGACAAACCCAAACCATGAAGGAACTACAACCATGATTCACAGTAGGCAAAATATAAAGCGGCTTGTGCCTTTCATCAGTTTTTCAATGAACGTATTTTCGCCGATGGCTCCTTAAAGGTAAAACTTGGACACGTTACACATCATTCAGTGTTCAGTGAACATGCTCCTATTAAATTTTAAAATAAACATGTAAAATTCCGGAGCAGTCCTAGTCGAATGCAAAAAACACGAAGTCTCTATCTATTACCGTTTCCGAGATCCTTTCGTTCATACGGACGGACGGACAGACGGACATGTCTATATCGACTCCTCTATCACTCCTGACCATAATGGGGGTAACTTTGGGGGTCTCCGACCATTATTTCTACCTGTTACATACATTTGCACAAAACCAATAGGCTCTTGTACCTTCGGTACAAATCGGTCCAACCTTTCTCGGAAAATCAAGTTCTTGTGGTTTAGTTTAGCTTTGCAACGTTATACATATTAGGTATATTTTGTTCAAATCTCCCACACGGATCAAGATAAGAATATATGCCCCACACAAATTTAAGTTGAGGATACAGAGTTTCTCAAAGTAGAGCACATTTGACTACAACGTTCGTTCTTGTTCTGTCTGTATTCGTTCCACTTATTGCGTTTTGAACTGCACCCAGCATAACCTCCAAATACTGAAAATAAACGCCGAATACTGAAACTATTAAGTGACCAAATTGAAGTTTAATTATGTCACTCGATGGCGATTAATCTTCGTCAGTAAATAACGAAATCTGCAGAAAATTATGAATAATAATAGAGGGAATACTTGGATAATTTTGAGGTAAAGCTGTACATAGTTCCTCTGCTATTGGAAAAGCCAAATCTTCCAAAGCATTTGGCCAAGCTGGTGATGCAGCACCTTTAACCCATAGCCTTCGAATATCTTACAAGCACTTGGGTCTTATAGACCCATTTCATTTTATTCACCCCTTGCGAAAGTTGTGACATTATTATTAGCGACGATGACAGAACAATTTCTGCTTGCAAATTGCTAGCGCGGTTCCAGAAACTCGACAATATGTCAATATGCAGTGTATCTGCGGTCATACGAACATAAATTGCCATTTAATATTTATCCAGCAATATATTTTAAAGCATTAGACACAGCCTCACAAATCCAAAAGGTGACTATTAAACTACGTTACCATTGAATTCAAGGCTAATAGGTGAGGCCGTCGAAAGTTAATAATGGCTGAGATGCACTTGACTCCTCTCTGTATAAAACTGGTGCCCGATTTGGATATTTGTACCATTTTATCTACGGATATGGAAGTCTTGATGAAATCTACATAATTCTCGATTTGATATTAAAGTAAATTGGCCTCAAATCAATTTCTGTGAGGTGAACATCGGTCTAATCCTTTGAAGCATTGATGGCATCAAACCTTGCTTTATAATACCAAACTGTTAGGGTTTTAATATGCAATTTTTTTTATACAATTCCTATTAACTTGACTAGGTTATTTAATTGATTATCCACTGAAACGTGTTGTCACAGTCAAACCTATCCACTTTTCTTTGACATATGAATTCAGCATAGATGTTAGACATGACCTACATATAAGGTCTCACTACTTTTTGAAGTGTATGAATATAATTTTCTAGCGTATAACTCTTTCTATTATAATACCAAGTCCTGAAACACAACAACTTTTATTAAATCATTTTTATACATTGCTAACCATCTTTTATTTTTTTGCACTTGCAGCAACATTTGGTGCCACTTTACGTTTTGTTGTCAAGGACTGCGATCCAAATACAGGCGAACCGGACTCGGAAGATGGTTACGATGATGAGTATATGCTGGAAGATTTGGAAATCACAGTAGCCGATCAAATACAAAAGACGAAAAAGAATAATTTCCAAGTCGCCTGGGATGCAGCAGATTCGGAGGGTAAGCTGCATTAAAAACCATAATCTTTTGGACTTTTCATTAAAACACTTTTTTCTATAATTTGCAGAATGGCTCGAGGCCGAGGATACTTTTGTGCTCTCTGCTGTCAGTACATTACAGGATGCAGTTAACACAATTATTAAAATATTCGGTCTGGGACCGGCAAATCTATCCGAAAAAGTACCCGATGGCACACACCTGCATACATTGCTCTGTTCTGGTGAGTTATTTCGTGTCGAACTTACATTATTTGCTTAATTAAACGTTTCTTTTTTTATAAATTATATTACAGGCACCTATCGCGGTGGCATTGAGGTACTTGTACGAGCCAAACTTGCATTGTCCGATGGTGTTACGCTGAACCTTACTGTACGCACCACAGATCAGGATGTCGCCGAATTAATAACCGCTGCAATAGGATAAAATCGTGCGCCATGCAAAAATCTGATTTGGTTTTTGCGTGCAATGAATATGATTTAAATCCAAATACGCGTATGTAATTTTAAAATATCATTTTAAGCAAATTATTCGAGAAAGGAAGAGAATTAAAAATTCGCAAAGGAAACTAAACTAACCATATATTCTAGTTATTTCTTTTTTATAATTATTTCGTATGTGTTATGTATGAGAAATTATTATTTGTGAAACCTCAAAATACAATCCAAAACATTCAATTTGTTTAAACCAAAATTTCCGACATGATTTATGTAGTACTTGGCAAGCGTCAAGAAGAGAATTAAATACATATTCCCACATTTATTATTTGTTTAGCTTTTAAGTATTAAAAAGATAAACACAAATTATATGTAATAAATAATAAATTGTACGATGCAAGAAAATGTTTTACTATCGAAAGTCCATTCATTTAGGCGCGCTGCAGAAAACTTTATGACGTCGCTTCATATTCTAAATTTGCCGACAACAACCATTTGGCCGCATGCCCATCCATACTCGAATCGACTGTTAAAATGATTTCTGATGCTCTTATGACTCAACAAATGGCAGCTGACTTCGAAAAAGCTGATGCTGATGCTGCTCGCATGGATTATCTGTTATAGCACGCGCGCAATCGGATTTGAAACACAAACTTTTCAACGCAAACGCTCGAAAATAAATATTGAAAATGCGGATATGGAAAAATTGAGCATATTGAAAATTTCTGAGCAGTCGGCGCGCGATTTTACGCCTGTGAAGACGTGTGTTGCGTGCATTGAATTTTATCTAAATCATCTAAAATAATAAATCGTTCTTCGATATTGTTTGAGAAATATTAAAAACAATTTATTACGAAAAGTGCAGCAGTGCGATGTATAAAGTGTCGCAGGAGATACGCTTGAATACAAATGGCAGTGTTGGCGGTGGGAGCGGCTTCTTTGCCAGCGGTAGCAACAGTCCCGAGGCAACAGAAAACAATTGTATTTTTGGAAAATATCAGCGTACGCCAGACGCGGGTGTGTATACCGTAGAAAAAGTGTGTGTGTCATAATAAACAAAACAAAGGAGAAAGCGATGTCTGTGGCGGCTCACTCAAAACAGTGTGAAAATTTGTATATATCTTCTTTTTATATATATAATCATTTGTGCGTCTGTTTTTCGTCTTGTAACTTCAAAATGAGTTGGCGTTAGTTTAAGAAGTTTTTAGAGTTTGTCACAAGGGGAAAAATATCACGTAAACTAAGAATAATTTTTATCATATCTCAGAACAGCGGGTGCATTAAGATCTCTGAAACTCTTTGCATTAGAGCAATGTCAATTGGTACATTTGTTGTGGAAAAATATGTTTTCGACTGGAATCTGCGTTTTTCTCAAAGCAAATTCGATGAAATTTAGGAAGTTTCTAAGGTGAAGAGTGGTGCTTGTGTACAGAAGGTATAGGATTGGACCAAGTACACATCCTTATGGTACACCAGTTTTAATAGATTTTACCATGCTTCTCATAGAAAAACGGATTGCTTAAATAACTTTCTGTAAGGATGAGAATGGAAATCTGGTAACGGATGAACAGGAATCACTGAGATTATGGAGGAGACGATGAAGCGCACAATGCCGCCGATAGAGAAATGACACCGGAACCACCAGTTAATGATGGCACTATTGTAGAGCCACCGGACTATAACGAGGTCGATTCAGTTATTAAAAAGCTGAAAAATAACAAAGCGGCAGGCTCTGATGGGCTGCCAGCTGAGTTATTTAAGACCGGCGGCGAAGAGATGGTTAGGAGTATGCACCAGCTTTTATGCAAGATATGGTCCGATGAACGCATACCCAATGACTGGAATCTCAGTGTTCTCTATCCTATCTTTAAGAAAGGAGACCCCGCTGTTTGCGCCAACTACCGCGGAATAAGTCTCCTTTCCATTGGATATAAGACTATGTCGGGCGTATTGTGTAATAGGCTGAAGCCATATACCGACTCACTGATAGGACGATATCAGTGTGGCTTCAGACCTAAAAGGTCGACCAGTGACCAAATATTCACATTACGCCAAATCTTGGAAAAGACACGTGAGTTCAACAAAGACACTCACCACCTATTTGTCGATTACAAAGCCGCTTTCGACACGCCGATAAGAGCGAAGTTCTTCGACGCCCTGTCTGCACTAGGTATCCCGGCAAAGATTGTCCGTCTTTGCATGGCGACGCTATCTAATACACAAAGCGTTGTCAGGGTGGGGAAAAACCTCTCCGACCCCTTTGATACCAAGAGAGGATTCAGGCAGGGCGATGATCTATCGTGCGATTTTTTCAATCTCCTGATGGAATACATCCTACGCCAATGCCCGTACATACAGAGTATGTCGGGCTCGATCTTCCAAAAGGATGTGATGCTGCTCGCTTACGCCGATGACATCGATATCATCGGTACGCAGGAACGGCGAGTCAGCAAGGCGTTCTCGGAGATTGAAAAACAGTCTCGGCTCATGTGTCTAGCGGTGAACGAGGACAATACGAAGTACTTGGTGTTTTCTCGCACTCCGTCAATGCGTCTTGGACGGTCAGTGACGATGGAGAATTTCAACTTCAGTGTTGTAGAAAACTTCGTCTATCTCGGAACAGAGATCACCAGCAACAACAACGTCAGCCTGGAGATCAGGCGAAGAATCACGCTTGCAAACAGATGCTTTTTTGGGCTGAGCAAGCAAATGAGAAGTAAAGCCCTCTCTCGACGGACGAAAATAAAGATATATAAGACGCTGGTACTCCCGGTCCTACTGTATGGCGCAGAGGCATGGACCGTGATTGAGTCGGACGAGGCAGCGTTGGAAGTCTTCGAGAGGAAGATTCTTCGCAGGATCTTTGGTCCTATTAGAGTCGGCGACGAGTTTAGGTCCCGTATGAACCGCGAGCTGTACGAGCTATTCGATGAGGTTGACATAGTCCAGCGTATTAGATTCCAGCGGCTGCACTGGGCTGGGCACCTCATACGAATAGACGAAAGAGCTCCAGCACGCATGGTTTACATGGGGGGCCCAAACTTGCTTGGTGGACTCCGACATAGAGGACGACCGGGCACTCGATGGAATGGCCAGATATGGAGAGATCTCTCCGTACTTGGCATTCAGAACGACTGGCGCCAGCGCGCACAGGATTATGGAGGCTGGCGCGCTTTCCTGGACGCGGCCATGACCGGCAGACGGTTGACGGCCATTTAAACAAACAAACAAACATGGGCGTTGGGTTCTAAGGGTCCTAAGCACGTTAGGTCCCCCTTCGAGAACAGCTCTTGCTTCCAGTGCTTGCTCAATTACTTTGCAGATCCTGTGAATTTGTTCAATCGTTGAATGGTTTATCTTAAAACCAAACTGATTCTGAGGAATTATAGCATTTGCCCCCGTTATGGATTGCATTCTATCTAAACTATTATATTAGTGGCCGAAATATGTTTATACGAAGTGGCTTCGCTTGGAGGTTTGCCAGACTTAGGTATCATGAGGACCTCGGCCACTTTCCAATGAAATATTTTGAAGTTATAGGGATGCGTTTACAATATTTCCCTTTTATGGAAGCTTTGCCGGAACCTCTGCAGTTATAAGGTCATACCGTGGACTTTTATATATTTTATGTCAGTTTTATGTTTTTGGTTGCTTCCCTTAGTCAGTGATTTTTATATTTGTCAAATTTTGCAGATGTGCTGTCAATGCATAGTTTTTGATTTTACTAATCAATTTCTTCAGTTTAATGGTCATCCCATTGCTCCCATTTCCTTTCTGCTTCCTGACCGCACCTCCGATTCGAATAAATAAATAAAAAAATAAATAATAAACATCAACTATCAAGCAGTAAAAGTCCCATCAATATCGGTTTAGCCGTTTCGGAGATTAGCCGGAACAAAAATTCAGACAGAAAAATTTTAAAGATGTTGGTAGAATATTATTGGCTGGGCACATTATTCAATATAATACTTTATTCATAAGATCCCAACATTTTTGGGATGAGGCGTATTGATGTAAGGTCGCTTGCCATCTTAATGGTGCCTTTCTAGAGCACAACGCGCGGTACTTAGACTATTTGCTATAAAATATAGACACAGCTAGTGATGCCAACTACTCTCTCTAGAAGGCCAATGCAATATATCCATTATACATTATCAACATGAGCTGTAGATGGTACCGTTCCGATGAAGAGCTGGTTAAAAACTTCGCTTCACATTTGGCTGATCGTTTCATGCATTTCTATATAGCTACACCAGATGAGATATTGGATACAAAACAATTCCTCGACTCTCCATTCTAAAGACCTTTAAAAGGCCATAAAACCAATTTCGCTGCAAGAGATCTATTAAACTTTACAGACATTCAACAGGGACGAATCTACTACGGCACCTGTAACTGAGCGCTGAGGGCCCTCCCATCGCATATATTACTTTCCAAATCAGTACAAAGCAGTCGTGTGAGCTCAACTACGATATATCCTGATCCTAACGATTTATATGAGGGCTACACCTTCAAGTGATCCTAGGCCCAAAAAAATATTTTCTTAGTAATCATGCAAGATATACCAAATTCGGCGTTTCTAGCTGAATAAAAATTAACATTAAAACATTTTTCATACAAAAAACTCAGAGAGGTTGGACAGATTTGTATAAGAGTTTCCCCTTTTTTTTTTGGTTCGTTCTGGACCTAAATGCAATATTTGAGATGGATTTACCTAAGGTAACCCAAATTTAGCATTTCTAGCAAAAAAAAAAACATAAATAAAATTTTATCATATCAAAACTATGAATGAACCTCGTCTTAGGGAGGAGGTTGCATGTTCTTTGAATACAAATTATATGAAGAATGAATAAGAAAATGCTAATATGCAAAATTGAAGTCTTCAAGATCTCGATTTTCATACGGACGGCAAGATAGACATATATATATCGACTTGCCTTTTGATGCTGATCAAGAATATATATACTTTACGGGGTCTGTCTCGTCTCCTTCTGCCTGTTACGTATATTTGAACAAACGCAATGGTTTATTGAATTCTCGAGACTTAATCTCGCACCACCAGCATAGCACCATCAATCAACTCCTCCGCGCTGTTAACCACATTCTATAAACCTTTAAATCCAAAGAATACTTCAATAATCGATAGAACGTTTTTAAAAGGCACTGCGTCTCAATTTTATTTATACTACTACTGTGACTGAAGATGCGTAGATTTGCTGTAAAACGCTTCAGATATGGGTATGTCTCCTGCCAAAAAGCTGCTGGCGTCATCGTAATCTCTTCTGAATGTGAATACAAGCCAGCAGATGGCGGGAGTGTAAGAGTACTGCAAGACTTCAAAACATGCGCCAAGAAATGAAGCATTTGAATTAACACAAAAAATTAAGAGAGGGGACCCTCAAAGGTGACCCTGCTATCTTTCTCGGCAGCACTACGATAAGCCTAACGATTAAGGCGAAAACTCCTTAACAGCTTCACTTACCCTTAAGAAACACATCCAAGTCATGGAAGGCTCATGCCACGCGAAACTTAGGACCCAGCTTCATTCCCGAAATAAAAGTAATATTTCCTAGCAAATTATAACATTTACTTTAGGTTCATGGTCAGAAGAAAGTCGCTTCTAGACTCTCCAGAAAAAAAAAATTACGCTTCATTAATAAATATGGCTTAGATTCAACCTTGCGCAAAGAACTGATTTTGGCTACCATTAAGAAGTACATCACTTCTTTCTTTTCCAGTAGGTACATCGAATGTTCTGAATATTCTTTAAATATTGAAAACATTCCACACTTTTTTAAATTAAATTTAAATTATTTGTCACCTACTTGAGGGGCATTTTCAGCATTTAAAAAAGATATTTATTCAGTTGGGTTTCTATAGAGTTACTATCGCTGTTGAAAATTCTCCCATTTGTTAAAAATTATTTTACTTCGTAGTTCACATCGTTATAAAAAGGCTTTTTTTTTTTAATTTAAACATATTTTGTTCTAAGTATTTACAACGACTTCTAAGAACCCGACAATTGCTATATAGAACTCTTCCTTTAACTTTTGTGCTTAAAAGTTGTCCAAAGTAATAAAACCAATCTCAACCCACATGTACTGGGGTTATCGCATTCTAGGAACCATAAGGGAGCAAACATTTACTCTATTCTCACAAACGCTCCGTTTATACAAGTACATTCACATAAATTAATATTTTAAATTGAATTTAAAACCGACTTTTTAGAGCTGAAACGAATTATATTTCTAATTTATTTTCTTTTAGATGCGTATCCCATCGATAACCCACACGTCTTCATTGCACCTGAACTAACGGATGCCAGCAAAGTGCAATTGTTACACTTTCCCAGCGGTGCCATACGCATTAACTCCGATGTGACATTCATTATACGACGCAATGGAGTACGTGGAAATTTTGAATTAAAGCTGGAAAATCCGGCAGGCGGACTGAGCACAATACCATTGCGAGTACTGGATCCGGATCGCTTTGAAGTTACATGTCAGCTAAAACAAGCTGGACTCTATAAGGTGCACATCAAATGCAATAGTGTACCACTGCCGCGGTCGCCTTACATAATGGTTTCTATAATTGGTGCTGCCGATGGTGAGGGCAGCGAAGACACAGCAAGCCAAATACAACGTAAGTATTCGTTTTTTATTGAAGGTATAAAATGCTCAATCTTAACATATATTCGCTCCGCCTAAGGTAGTGCCAGCCTTTCAGTCTGATGCACGTTGCGTCGTCAGTCGTGGTCTGGGACTTACGCGCGTTTTCCTCAATGAACGAAATGAATTCACCGTAGATGGCTCCGCAGCTGGAAACAACATTCTCTTTGTGGGCATACTTGGACCACACGGGCAATGCGATGAGGTGGTTATCAGACATACGGGCAAGCAGATTTACAATGTCTGCTATCGTGTGCAGGATGTGGGTAATTATTTGCTGGTGCTGAAATGGGGCGAAGAACATATTCCAGGTTCGCCCTTTGCGTTGTATGCTAATTGAGTGCATAACTGAATTATTTGCCGTCTTGGTATAGTGTATAGTATCTGCATGCGTGTGTGTGTGTATCGATGTCATCAATGTCTCCTTGTAGCTGTAAAAATAATTAAAATCGAATTACGTTTGTTTGTAAGCTTATAAAAAAGTGAAGAAATCTGGTTTTATTTTAAACAAATGCAAATATTTAAAATTTATTACACAATTTTTATCGTGAGTATTTTTTTTATGAAAATTTTTTTTTTTTATTTCTCGATTTTAAATTAAGTTTATTGAACCAATTTACATTTAAATTTTAACAAAAACGGATTCCATTATGAAGCATTGCCGGCTCCTTGGAGGGTAGCAAGATTGGGTCCATAAGCGGCATTCCATTAGAGGAAGACATTACGCCTCCTCAGTTTGTTGATCAGTCGCCTGTTAGGTAGAGCGCGGGCAAGTCTGTTGCAGTGTGCGGTCAGCTTTGTGTTGTACCGACTGGTATGGCGGCCAATTTGCTCCTCTATCGTTTCCACGCGAAGGTCCCTATGGAGTGTGCTGTTTCGGGCGAACCATGGGCAATCACTGATCATCCGCAGGGCTTTATTTTGCAACACCTGAATGCGGTTTCGATGTGTCTTGGAAGAAATGCCCCATAGCTGGACTCCATACCTCCAAATGGGGGCAACAACAGAGTTGTAAAAATAAAATTAAGAAAACAGAAAGAAACAAGAAATAGCATCGAAGTCGAATATGCTCAAATTCGAGATATCCTATACCCTTTTTGTAACTTAAATTTGTATGAGGCATCTATTCCTATCTGGATCCAAGTGGAATATTTTATTGGAACAAGTATAGCTAAACTAAACTACAACAAAGTGTGTTTCTTACAAAACCCCAAGAAAAGGGAAACATTTCAATTGGCTACTCTTTTCAGTGGACCGATGTGAACCTATACGGAATATTGCATTAGAACTCAAGCAAGAAACTCCCAATTTTCTGTTTTTAGCCAAATTTTAAGGCTCTATCTTTTATAATCTCACAGTTTTTGATATTCGTAGCCAGAGAGACGGACATGTCTATTTCGACTTGACTTTTTGTAGGAATGCCACCTATTTTAGTGGTCCGGTTTTGTACCCTTATAGATTATTTGATTAGAATGGACACAAACTATACCAAATGCAGAGTTTTCAAATGATTTAAAAAAAACAATTTTTTTCACACAATAACTAAGGTGGTACAGATTTGTATGTGTGCTACCTCTTTCAGTGTTTCGATCTGGACCAATTAGAATATTTCATTATGATTAACGTAAGTTAGATGAAATTTTGTGTTTCTAGTAAAATTCACAACATCAATAAAATATTTTCATTCAGAAAACGCAGAATAAGGCGGCTTTCATGGTAAATGTTATCTCTCCCTTATGGAGGTAGTTTGGCATGTAAAAGCTTTCATTGAATGAATTAAATTGGAATCTTTCGCTGCTATTGAAGCCAGAAGTCTATTTCTGCATTAAATCTTTGTAATTTTAATATCATTCTGGTCCATCGGTTGCATCAGTGGAATCACATTTTGAGGTAAAAGCATGGGAACTATATTTTCATCTACATTTTTAAGTTCCCCAACAATTGGATGGAAAAGATCCTGTTCTTTGGTAGTATTCTATTATAGATGCTGCAACCTGAAGTCAATAAAAATTTAATAAAACTTTCACAAAATATAAAATTAGAGGTTCAACAGGACAGATACATTTTTAAAGCTTCGGGGATTTTAGCTTGGGCAATAAATAACAATTTCAGCCACTGTGATCCTGTAGCATTACAAATGTGATTCGCTGTTTTTGTTAAGAATGTCACCAAGGAAGTTTGATTTTTCTTTACAGGTGTAAGGGTAGACTATATGACTATGTTAGAGCCATGTAATAAAAATCTTCATGTTTTTATTGGCTTTGGTAATGTTTCAAACTGGTGTTATGCTAGAATTATT
Organism: Leucophenga maculata; assembly: GCA_035044805.1. NCBI lineage: Eukaryota > Metazoa > Arthropoda > Insecta > Diptera > Drosophilidae > Leucophenga > Leucophenga maculata. The sequence goes on along the minus strand of JAWNNP010000135.1, from coordinate 800,816 downwards.
AAAAATGATAATTTAGTCTCGCTTAGATTAATGATTTTTAACTTTAAAAAGTTTGAATATCAAGATATAGTACAATCATTTGGTAGTTTTACCTGGAAAGTTTTTCAGGACTTTTGAAAATGGGTATTTTTCGATATGGTCTTTTCGAATTTGCAAATGGCGCCGAATAACAGTTTTTTGACAATATCTCCTTTCCGAATCATTGTAAAATCAAATTTAAACTAGAAAAATCTTCATACAATTTATGTCATAACATTTTTTTTTGTTAAATAGTTAGTCGTCCTCTCATCGTCGCAACCGATGACAGGACGATCGTAAATTTAACGACCTCTGCGCTGAAAAGCAATTGCGCTGCTCTGGACGGAACAATATGTTTAAACAAAGAAAGTTTTAAATATGGTGCATGGATTCGATCCCTAGAGCTTGAATAATAGTGTTGTGTTATAGAATTGAAAGTAGAGTCAAAGATTCTGATAAAGATGAAGTGTTATTCCGTCAGAAGCGCGAACTATGCAACATCGACAGAAAATTGCATCTTCTGACCGGAGAAGTCATTGCATTTCTGGAAACACCTGAATTTTCCAATTTTTTATGGATGGCGATAATAATGTATAAATAGACTATTTAACCGAGGAAGAAGACAGGTTCAGACTGGAATGTATTGAATTGGAGGAAGACATTGATATTAAGGTAATATGCATAAAGAAAAAAATCATTGCATCTTATCTAAATTATTATAGCGATTAATTTTCATATGAATTGTTTTATAATGAAGACTACACAAAATATTGATAAAACTTACATTGGACCAGTACCAGGTTTTAATTTTAAATGGGGTTTCATTTCCAAAAAAAAAAATCTATTGTACTTTATTCTTACAAAAATGTACAAAAAAAAATTACTTTTTGTCTATAGTGCAATGGAGTTATGGTCTTCAGTTCATAAAAAAATGCCATACTTATGTTTCAGTTCTTCATAAATTTTTAAATTTTTCTTAAAGTAAAAATTGCGAATATTTTTTTAACGCGACGCTGGTCTTCTGCGGTGGTAAAAAAATATTTGAAAAAAATCTTTGACGCACGATTTTGCTCAAACTTGAGAGGATTCATTTCCAACTCTAACTAGAAGTTGTCTGTGAATTTCAGCTCAATCTGTTCGACGGTTAGGCTTCTCATAAGGATCATACATCTAAGGAACATAAATTTTTTCCCGTTTTTGCAACATTGATGCTCCGTTCCTATTAATCGTAGCGTGATGTTATAGTCCTAACCGCGTTCAACCAAACAAACTCTTCAGCTTTATACTATAGTATTAGTATAGATGTGTATGATTCTATAAAATTTATTATGGTCGCCATTGTAAGCGAAAAATAACCAATAAGCCTTGAGATGTCTAGCGAAATGGTCTTTATAGGTCCTTTCATTTTTGGGAACAGAAAACCAGACGCAGGGAACTCCGGCGTCAACAGTGGCAGAGGCATTATTTCTGTTTTCTTTCTTGGCTAAAAAATCACGAACAAGTAACGATGTACATAGGTGTAGGTGCATTATGTCATTAAATCGATACATCGGCATCCTCAACAATTTCTCTAACAATTCATAACGTCTTCATAATAAGTTTTTTCATTGCTTTAACATTTTCATCACTTGTTTACTTACTCGAAAGGTCGGGCATCGTCATTAACATCTTCTCGGTCTTCTGTGAAGAGCTTGTACCACTTATAAGCATATTAATGCTCAAAGTAATGCCAAAGTCAAAATTTTAACCGAGTTCGAGCACTTAATTTCATAACAGAATATTCTTTTATATATAAATTTCATCAAGTTTTGCAAAATAACGGAAAGAAATCAGAAGGAACATATATATATATATATATATATATATATATATATATTATATATATTAATATACTGCTTTATACTGCTTTAACGAACAAAATTTTTCAAACAGCTTTGCCCCTTAAAAAGCATATTGGAAGCTCTGCAAAGCTGTGCAGAGTTTCGAACTTGTATTCTCGGATACATTTAGTCTCGAGTTTCCAATTTCGACTATTCTCAAAAGACTTCATAAGGGTGATAATATTATTAATCATCTGCACGTAGACAATAAGCGCATTTAGGGGGAATTAGAGTGGGCGCCGCCCATCCTACAAAACTCATTGTACTTCCTAGCAAAATTATGAGATTAATTGAACACCTGCTCATCCTAGGAAAACATCCTAACTACACCCATGACGTTGACATCTTATCGTGTGACATTGATATCGTTTGCAGGATACAGTGAATCACTTGCTGCTGTATTATTTAAAGGGGCGATGAATATATTCCAGGTACGTCCTTCGCTTTGTATGCTAATTGAGTGCATAACTTAATTATTTCTTGTCTTGGTTGTAGTGTATGGTATCTCCATTAATGTATACACGTCTGCATATCGATGCAATCAATGTCTCCTTCTTCTTGTAGCTGTAAAACTAATATAAATCGAATTACTTTGGTTTGCAAGCTTACAAATAAGCAGCAATGGAAATTATGAAGCGCGCTCTTTTCTTATTATTTATTTTGTCATTTTAATGATGATTACACGAGATGCTGATGCTGATGTCGATGGAGAACATTATCATTTTTTTCGTTATTTCTTTCCGAGCACATCACGCTAATGACGTTTGCGTTCAACTTGCGCAGTGCGGCGGCTGTTCTTCTGTTTGCTGCTGCTGCTGCTATTGCTGGTGATTTTGTTGTTGATGTGTGGTAGGGTAGGGACGTGTCGGCAAGTAACCTAATGATGATGACCGGCAAATGAGCATGATTGTGTATATGAATGTGTGTGTATGTGTGTTAACGTACACTTGTAGGCATTCACAGTGACTCAGAAAAGTTGTTATTACCATCTTTTAGATACGAATAGGCAAAAGAAAATGCGATAACCAAATCTCTTGGAATAACTGTAAATATGCAGCAAATATATCAGATGCTGAATATTTTGATATTCAAATCAAAAAAAAAAACATTCAATTAAGTGTGCGGCATCGAATATTTTATTGGAATGAATTTGTTGAATTTATTTTTAAATAAAAAAAAAAAACAGAACAACCATTAGATAAAAAATGGGAAAGAAAAAAAAATCTGTTTAAATTGGCCTGAACAATCCAAATAGGTCTCAAAAATATTAACTTTTTTGAAACTTCTTAAGCTAATCAAGGCAGATCAGACGGTGCCAGATATCTGACAAATTTATCATTTGAACTCAATTGAAATTATTAACAAATCGGATTCTTCCAATCTATCTGGCATATTCCAAGGTCCCTTTTCTGATCTTCCTATTTTCGCCCAGATCGAAATCCGCATAGATTTGCAATTTCATGTATGTACTTAGTAGCCAATACTAAATTTCAGCGTTGTCAAAGACCAATTAAATTTATTTAAGCGTTAGTTCACTGAAGTTAACGTTTTTTCTTGATTTTAAGTGAAAAAGTTTTTAGATTCGATGCAGCTTTAGAAAAACATAAACAAAGAATCGGTTATACAAGGTTTGTCTCAAAATTTCCACAACTTTTGGAGTAAAATGAAAACTTCAATAGATTTTTGAGTACTTGTTTTATTATTATTCAAAGTAATCTGCCTCTGGCTGAATACACTTATTATCTCGATCCAACAACATTTCAAATGAGTGTATTAGCTCGTTGGACGGATGGTCTCCACGTCAGCATTGCGCCGTCCTTTCATGGATAATTTCAGCCGAACAGAAAAAAGTCACATGGTGCCAAATCAGGCGAATACGGCGAGTGGTTGATGTTCAAAATGCGATTTTTCGTAAAAAAAAACAATCACAGGTGTCGATCGATGAGATGGCGCATTATCGTGCAACAAACGCCAACTTTCTACTTCTTTATTTCCTTTCGGCATGTTGACGCTAGGTTTCAGGGTCGATTTCAAAACACCATGTCTCGTCACTAGTAACAATGTTAAAAAGAAAGTTTTGATTTTTTATGGCAGATTTAATGATGTCTTTCGAATGCTGAATCCTCGTCTTTCAATTAATGCGGGACCGGACCAATCGTGCACCCACTTTCCTGAAGCCCAAATGATCGACACAAAATGCGATGGATTGAGTCTTTGGATAATCCCAATTTCGATTCCATGATCCGCAATGTCGATTTCAGTGTTTTGTTCGTTCACTGAAGATATCGGCCGGCCCGAAAGTTCGTCGTCATTCAAGTCTACCCGACCGTCTTTAAAACGTGTACACCAGTCGTAAATATTGGTACGTGATGGAAAATTATTCCCATAAACTTGTTTCATCAATTTGTGTGTTTCGGTAAAAGTTGACCAAGTTTAAGACAAAACTTAATATTGGCTCTGTGTTCAACACTCATTTTTGCACCGATGACAAAAATTTTATACGCTATACCTCCATTTCCACTTTTTCAATTGTCATGAAGGGAATTTTTAAAGGGAATGTCAATGAAAATTGTCCCTTTCTTACGCAAAAACTTTTGGCTCAACAAAGCTGGACTTTAGTATTGCATTTTCAACAAATATGCTACACACTTCAGTTATCTGGGCCTCTTTTAATACATATATTTATTTTATTGATTGAAATGTTATGTCAAACTTAGCTTGATTCAAATTGGTATATAGTGAGTCGATTTTAAATCAATTACATATTATTATTAAAATTAAATAATATACACTAATAATCGCCTCATGAATACTTACATTATTTTTTAAATTTTTATATAAATTTTTATTCGCTTTTGGAAAATTTCATCTATTATTATACGCTGTTCCCAGAGAGAGTAGCATCGAAAGAAGAGTATAGATATGACCGTCTGGAACTCAGAAAAAACGATATTAAAAAACTTTAAACGATAAAATCTTCAAGTAGTGAAAAAATTGCTTTGATAATAATTTTCTGGCAAGCCTAAGAATAATGAATGATCTTATTATTCTTGTACGATCGTCTCGTCGCAAGGGTTTCGAATGCGACTTGAAGCATTATGGAAGAAATTTTTATACATATATGAAAGATCGTTAAGGCAGTAACTCGATGTCTTCTCCACCAAGTACACGATCATAGCAGCCTGCCTAAGTGCGACCATAACCGTAAAATGGTTGCAGGATCATATAAGTAAAAGGTGATCAAATAAAAAAGTTGCACTTATAAAATCCATAAAACAAAAGAAAAATATAAAAAAAAGGACAGAGGAAACATAATATGGTGGGAGTCCCCACTGAACTTTTTAATTTAATGGATTGTTAAAATTGAATGCTTAAATTGAACTAGGTTATAAGCCGAACCCGTGATTAAAATATGCTCAAAATCACATTTTGAACTCGATTTGGATGATGGATAAAGGTAGAAACTGTAAACAGAAGTCGTTGTGAATTTTTTTCCCCATCCTGGTAGAAATGAGCGTTTCAATGAAAGATAGGGTCATTCAATTTGTTACGTAACAACTCTAAACTTTTCGTTTTAACACAAAACTCTGCCCGAGTTTATTTTATTTACATTCTGCCTCTTTACATTTTTAATTGTTCATTAGAGGTGGGCGAAAGTACATTAGAGGTGATCCAATTTATAACCTATAAACTAATGCAGAATAAATAGATTTTGAATGTTAATGGTTTGATAAGAAAACATCTGAAAAATTTCTTTGACACCAATATTTACAAAATGCAAACATAATTCTTGTACTCACTGTAAGTTCCATCAGCTTTGACAATTCAACGATGATAATGCGTTTGTTGTTGTTGTTGGTGGCAGCCTTAACGAGCATATCGCTTGTTATCTCCATCTCACTTACTCCAATGATGTTGCCGCCACACGCTGATGATGATGATGATGGGCATAAGATAAATTGCATGCAATAGACGAGCGCGCAAAGTTATAATTTTCTAGCCAAAGTCATTATTCATATTGAGGCCGGTGCGGGCAATGCGGTGCAGTACGATGCGGTGTGATGTGTGTGGGTGTCAGACAACAACAAACATTGTTGTAGAACTCCTCAGTAGAAGATGATTTGCACATATTTGCGGCAATTTGATATCTCCATCGTCATCATGAACATCGTTATCAACAGCTACAACATCATCAATATGTTCGCTCAAAAATTTTCCAATAAACGAAAATCGTTTGAAGCGTTGCCAGACTGTGGCTGGAGTTTGAAAATAAATATGTAACTGAAGTTTTTGAAAATCTACCAATTTTGTGCGAAAGTCGACTGTCTTACAAATTAACCATGGAAAATTCGTAAAATTAAATTTATTGAATGAAAAAAAAAACATGTTGAAACCGAAGATTTAATACTTCTGTCATATATTTACATGTTATAAAGTTGTGAAACAGTAAAATTTCGTGTAAAACATTTTATTGCATTATTTTACATTAAAATGGTGGAGTTATCGGCAACTGCAATCTTTCTGTTGGAGCAATCAAGAGAAGTTTCATAAATTAAATATTAATTTGATTAGATTTGTTTTAATAGGACCTCGTAGTATAGTGTATGTGCCATGTTCATATACCTAAATGTTAGGTCCATACAAGGCTATATTATAAATTTCAAATTAATATATAATGTAATAAAAATGTTCTACGTTGGTTTTCTAAAAATTGAGGAGCTACTTTCCGTATTGACTTGCATACAGCAAGACGGACATGGCTTGAAGTCTCTAGCTTTCATAGTTCGCGCGATCTTTTTTCCAGCCACCAGACATAATTGACACAACTTTCGATGCTTAGCAGGAAAATATATTTGTTTACTTTTTGTGGTCAGTGGTAGTCCTCTTTCCACCTGTTAAATATATTCGCACAAATTTATTATATGTTTATATTTTTGTACATTTGTGTAAAGGTTATAAAAATTCAATACCGGTTTCAAATTCTATTAATGCCAATAACCACAACTAATATCAATTTTTTTTCTAATTATGTACTCACACTTTACTATTTTTCTGGCCATATTGATACCGGAACCATCGGAAACTGAAATTGCCTGCTTCACCCTTTAGACAAAAGGCACATAAACACCCGTGACTTACGAAGTTAACTGTATTGTGAATACATAATCGCTAAACCATTTCCTAATCGTTTTCATCCCAACAGCTGCTATATACACACATATCCTGAACGAGAGTGGTCGAAACCCTATGGTTTAGTTCCCGTATTTACACAAACAGATAGACATACGGAAATAGCTTGATCAGCTCGACTTCTTCAGCTGATCTATATATAAGTTTATTTTCTTAATCTGAAAAGGGAAAAATAACTAAATTATATTGTTTAGAAAGTTTTGGTATAACACCTTCACAGAAATTTAACCAAAATAAGTCTGCGAACAAATGGATTCTCATAGTTTCTTTCAAAGTAAAAAACATTTTTTATATATTTCGGTGTAAATATGACAGAAAATTAAAAATGCAGCCAAATTAATGCAAAAAATACTTAACACATAAATTATAAACATTAAATTTATTATCATACTTCCATTGCAATAAAATTAATTCAACTTAATAATAAATGTAAACAATCATCGATGATAAACATCGACGCTATATCATGCAAACGTATATCGATGCTCAGTACTAAAGCAGCGTACTGCCACCTCGCCATTTCAGTGCATGTGGCAGCGCTTCAGCTCATAACTACGTTCAGTCTCTATAATTACATCATTTAAACAACGACATCATCGCATTTTATTAAAATAATTAAGTTATTGTTGCGCCTCTCGGCTGTATCAAGAGCAAAGTGCGTTTTTAATTGTTAAATTATTGAAATAACATAGAAAATAGAAATTGCAGAGATGAAGTAGAAGTGGAAATGCATAGAAAAATTGTGTGAAAAAAAATATGAAAAAAATCGACATCGTTGTGTGTGTATGTGTAGACAAAATGAAAAAGACGTCAGCGGGGAATAAGAAAAAACAAGTAAAACAACAACAACAAATACATATCTCCTTTTTACAGCAGCGCAGCAAGTGCCCCGTGTGTTGTTGTTGTTGCCTGCTGCTGCTGGTGGAGCATCTTCACTTCTGCTTACTATTGGATTTTGTCTTCGTCTGTTGCCCTCTTCTTTATCATCTTGCTTTGGCGACTTTTGTATACTTGAATTACTTCTTCTACTGCTTCAAATTTGTGTTCATTTCATTTTTAGACACGGTCGCGCGCGTACTATAAGATTTTTTGTGCTGTTGCTGCCGCTTCTCCTTTTACAAGCAAGTGGGAAGAGTAAAAATTGTAAAAATATGCGAGAGCAAAAAAAAAAAAAATAAAAGAAAATTCAGTAAATCGCATTTTCAAGTGCAATTTCTACGTTTTTATTTCTTTTGTTTACAAATGACGCTCAGTTGTACTCGCATGTGTGTTTGTGTGTTTGTTTCTATGCAAGAGCAAGTGTGAGAGAGTGATTTTACCGGTGCTCGCTCGCTCTCGTGTTTATAATTACCTGACAATTTAATGATCATTCGAAATCTATAATTACAATTAATTATAAGTAATTATCATGTGCATTGTTGTGAAGCCCCTGTGTATTTTGTTGTTGTTGTGAGAGCCATTGAATTTTGGGAGTATAAAATTCAGAGCGATTTAAGCGCTCTTCCAATTGGAGTTAAAATATAAAATTATTTATATTAGTTTTAAACACCCCACCCCCTTGAGATGTGATGATGTAAATGTATCTGAATTTAATTTAACTTATAAAGGATGGAATTACCCTTTCTTCTGATTTTAATTAACTAATTCTATTTAAAACCTGTTAAAATTTGCATAGAACCACCAGCTTTTCTATATTCTTAAAAAAAAAAATATATTGTATATATTTCACACTTTGATTAGATTTGATACCAAATCGTGTGAAGTAACATTCCGACCCAGAACTCAAAACAATTTAACTCCACAAATTCGAACTGAAGATTTGAGAAGTGTATTATGAAATTGAATTTTCATTGTCATATTTTTAAATTAGAAGTTTTAATAATGAAAGTTGATTTTGGATAAATTGCAATAAAAAGTTGAGGTCAAAATATACATAGATCCACTGTCAGGCATATGTACCTGTTAAGTCAACAATATTAAATTCCAGATTTTGTATGACAAAGGTTAACTGATTTCTCTTGTTCAGTTTATCTATCGTTTAGAAACATATTTTTTTGATGGATACTGAAATCCTATATACAATTAGAAAGGAAGAAAAACTTTTTACGGCGCGTCGACTTAAAAAAAGAGCAATTAAGGCACATAAAGCGTCTGCCACTGTAATAAGAAATATCCTTTAGTCTCTGCAGAAAGAGTTAATCAGGACTGAAAACCTTCGCTTGGACACTTGACCTTTTAATATAAGTTGTAGTAAATTTTATGGGAGTGACAACCACAACATTTTATAAAGTTGATCTGCGTATTGATTATTTAGGGGAAAATTCGGAAACTTAAAGTCTTTAATTTTGTGTAAAAGTGTATAAAAGTTTTGGGACCACCGAAGCTAAGATTAATACAATTTTTAAATTTATAGAATATAACCACGTTTACAAAAGCAAAGATGTGACTTTTAATACCCTGCCCTGGAGAGCCAAGCGTATTCTAAGTTTGTGTAAATGTAAGGCAGACCCAATAATCTATAAATTTTTTAGCAGCAAAAACAGTCGAGTCAAAAAAGCTATTGTTCTTAAATAAAATGAAGTGGGTGCAAAATCTATCACTCAGCAATTGGTTCTTTATATGATTATATTATTTATTTTAAAATCATCGTCAGTATTTAGTAAATATGTAAAAATGTAAAAAAAAAATATTTTTAGATATTTACTAAAAAGTGGACACCAGCTGTTGGGATCTTGGGGCATTGACGCCATTTGTTGTGAATTTCATAATTGGTCTTTGCAAAGTGTGCGCGATTGTTCACTATTTCGTTTTCCATTTAATTGTCTTCATTTGAGAGATGGCTCTATTTCTCATTCGCTTGCTGAGCCCAAAGTTGGATCTATTAGAAAGCTTTGATTTAAAAAGATACCAAGAAATTCGTATTGTCGTCAGTCACCAGTAAACCTGTAATCGAGACCGATTTTCATTTTTGAGACCTATTTTACATGTATGTGTAGGACAGACTAAAATTATTGTAAAATCAATCCTCCATGTGTATCGATAGATTCTGATGTGTTCTTTTCTACCCTTTGTGTGTTTAATAGCTTACTTACTTACATGGCTTTCAACCGCCAATCCAGACCAGTGCAGCCGCAGGACTTTTATGCGCTGGTCTATGTTAACCCCATCGAATAGCAGCTCTCTCAAAGACTTCCAACGCTGTTTCATGTAACTCAATCACGGTCCACGCCTCTGCGCCATCAGTGTTGCCGGGAGTATCAGCGTCTTATAAATCTTGGTTTTCGTCTTTTGAGAGAGGGCTTTTCTTTTAATTTGCTTGCTCAGCCCAAAATAGCATCTATTTGCAAGCGTGATTCTTCTTTGCCTGATCTCCAGGCTAACGTTATTGTTGCTGGTTATTTCGTTCGTTATCGTCACTGACCGTCCAAGAAGCGATGACGGCATGCAAGAAGACACCAAGTGAGCCGTACGTATGTACGGAAACTGGCGTAGGATATGCTCCATTAACAGATTAAAAAAATCGCACGACAGTGCATCACCCTCCCTGAAACATCTCTTGGTATTAAAGCGTCGAAAGGGTTTTTCTCACCCTGATAACGCTTTGTGTGTGGGAAATCGTCATCATGCAAAGACCAAAGATATATGCCGGGATACCTTGTGCAGACAGGGCGTCGAAAAACTTCGAACGTATCGGCGTGTTGAAAGCGGCTTCATAATCGACAAATAGGTGGTGCGTGTGTTTGTAAAACTCGCAGGTCTGTTCCAAGATTCGGCGTAATGCGAATATTTGGTCATTGGTTTCACCCGTATATAGCTTCAGAATATTACACAATACGCTCGACAGAAAATTATACTCGTATCCGATAGAAAGGAAACTTACTCAGCGGTATCTCCTTTATTAGAGATAGGACAAAGAACACTGTGATCAGAGTTTAAAAGTTGGTGCATATTCCTTACCAACTCTTCGCTGCCTATCTCAGCTGTAACCACCTGTAACCAGATTTTCATTGTAGTCTTTACAGAAAGTTATTCCGTGCTTAAAACCTTCGATCAAAGCTTTTGATAAAATTTTCGTGCTTCATTTCTGTTAATAGAAATTTATGGCTTAAACAAAGATCTTAAATAAAATTGCGGGGTCTCTGACGATGATGTTGGGTGACTATTGTAAATTTTGAATTTTTTTCGTGGAAAATCGTCAATGTTAACTACGAGGTATTGAAACGGTTAGGCGATAGCACAGGATCTTGAAAGCGACTCTAAAAGCGGTCTATGATAAGTGTTTTGAAGATTTGAAAATCGTCTCTGCATACGTATTGCTTTGCAATATCAGAGAATAATTCAATAGTTTTCGATTTATTGTTTGTTACTTTTCATTAAGAAGGTGAAAGTTTATTTTTAGATGTTTGTGAATATAAAGGTTCCATAAAGTTAAACTGAATGGCTTTTCTGTATTCCTTTTTTCGCTTTGCCTTTAGCGCGTCAAAGCTGTATATATGTGCGTCCGTCCTTCAGAAATTATAAAAGAATTAAGCGAATAAATTTGTGGTGTAGTCTTAAAATTTTATAGGTGAAAAGAAGTTCATCATCGATTTGTCTTCAGCGAAAAATGATTTAATTGATAATAATTCAAAATTTTATAAATTTGTTTGAATTCCTTAGTTTAACCCTAACCTAACCACACAATAAAACCAATATACAAGTAGATAATTTAGATCGAATCATCATATAAAACATCATACCCTATGATCTGGCTTACAAAATTTTTGTATTTTTTCTTCTTCATTTTTAGCTCAATTTAACTATAATGGGACTCTAGAACATGCTCCATGCATCGATTGTTAGAACATCGAGTCTATAAGGAAGAAGAAAGGAGTTTGTTGGGCAACGATTTGTCATTTGTGAGACCCATATGAGATGCCTGTAAGTAAAGCATATCGAATTTCAAATGCAGTTCCACCTATTTTAATGCTCTCTTACACTTCTACAGTATGAAAAATTCAACAAAAAGCGTCGACAATGGGAGGATAGTGGAGTTTTAGAATTGATTAAACTTTGGAAAGTTTGCGCCTATGAGTTGCGCACCATCAAACGAAATGGCCATCTTTATGTGGCTATGGCAAAAAATCTAACCGGTCTCGGTGTACCAGTTACAGCACTAGAAGTGCACTTTAAAGTGAATAATTTAACACAACGTTATAGGTGAGTAAATGTGCAGAATTGTTTTAGCTGTGTAGCTTAGCGAGCGTAATATATATGCAAATGTTTTACAGACAAGAACAAAAAACTTTCGAGACCACCGGCATCATTAGCACTTGGAAATTCTACAGCCAAGTGGATGATGTTTTTAAAAGTCTGGCGGCACATACAGGTTACAAGTGCGTAATATATAAATGAAATCAACACTTGGATTTGTTAAAATATAAAACTTTTTATGCCTTTCATTAAAACAGAGATAAACGCATGAGCTCAGCTTCAAACGCAAGCAGTTTACCATCTACATCCGAGTCACCAGTCTGGAAAAATTCAATGTCGCAACAAGAGTTTAATAGTAATAATTCGGAAGGGTTCTATAAGTGAGTTTAAGCATATATAACATTTTAGTTTTTGAATAACAGTATAAATATCGTATAATTTACGTCTTAACAGAACAGAGTACGGCATGCATCGCCACTTTATGGACCACTCCCAGCCGCCACCGAACGCCGGCGCCGATGTCAACTTTATGGCATCACCCGCCGCGGTGGCAGCCGTTGCTGCAGCTGCTTCGGCACGTCTGGCCGATAGCAATATGGAACAGATGAATGCTGCGGCCGGCGCTAGTAATGCTACAAACGGTGGCGGCGGTGTACCCAACTATAATAAAATCAAAAAGTCCAGCGAGGACTATGAGAAGTTTGTCGACATTGTCAAGAACATTGTTGATAACCACAAGAGTACACCGGATAAGGTGGATACTTTTAGCGATTTCATTAAGTCGTACATGAAACGCTGGCCGGAACGGCTGCAGGATGAGGCCATCAATCACATTACAAACTACGTAATTGTGAAGAATATGGAACATGCCATGGGTGGCGTTCACAATCCTGATGGCGTCAATAATAGACAATAATATAAGGAAGAACCTAACTCGTCGTAGGTTGGGTTCGGTTTCGTCGTCGGGTCGTCGTTGTCTTAGATGTAATCGTGCAAAGGACACATACAAAAATGGAAAACACACACAGATGTAGAACGTATAATTACGGTTAGTTTAAGTCGCTTCTGCTAGTTTACTTAAATTGCGAGTGTTACTTAATTTACTTATTAATTAATTAATGATTTTTTTATATGATAGTTGTTACGACGTAAGCCACCAGCTAAGCCTAAATAGTGTCGTGTCTTTAATATATTTTATTTTTGTATAGCACCGTATATACAGTATTTTCGTTCGTTCGTTAGTTATTTAGATACATTTTTCGGTAGCGTCTACGTTAATTTTTAATTACTTAATTCTGAATTGAGTTATGTTTCGGTTTTGTTCGCTCTAATTATATATGTAAAAGAAAGATTTCTTTCAAGTATAGCTGAATAACATTTAAATTATATAAAAGTATATATGTATATCTAAAATAATGTACGATAGACCACATTTCCTATTGTTAGCTGTACGTAAATGAACTTTAAATGGGCAGTTTAATAAAAAAAATTTATTTTAAAGGCATTCAGTTTGGCATTCAGTTTTTTTTTTCAATTTAGATGCAGTTATTTAATGAGTCTGGTAAAATGCTTGCCAACAGTTGGAAAAGGGTTTCTTTTTAAATCACAAATTGATCTATAAATGAAATAAAGATGCGATACTTTAGTTTTGATATGCACCTTCCATGTCAAAATGACCGAGTCATTTGTGGTATTTCTAAGCCATTCAACCAAACTGGTAGGCACTTTCCTTTTCTTAACGCAAAGATGATGTGAACCGATATCTTCGAGTATAATCACCTCCAGCAATAAATTTAGGTCGAAGCTGTTGGAAAAACTTTTTAAATTCAGCTTCTTTGACTGCAAATCATGGAGGAAAATACACTGCAGTAACCATCAGCTTCGTGTGCATGCATTTAATTTTGATATTGGTGGCTTGTATGGAGTTCTCTGAAAAGTTATCCATTGTTTCATATTTTAAACCATTTTTGAGAATTATCGCAGCGCCACAATGAGCTCTGTTTGCCGGTTGATCTGCTCTAAAATTTCTCTAAAATTTCATACCCATTATTTTATAGTATGATCTGCTGGTAAATTGTGTCTCGGAGACTAGCATGATGTCAATTTTGTTTGACATAATAAAAATTGTAAGTTCAAATGTTTTTCTCGACGGCTCGACTTTAACAACACAGTTATCAATATGCTTGAGACTATAAATATCAGAATTATTGTTGTTGGGCTCAAGATCGATGTAAAATATATTCAATGGTTTCTTGTTAGTTCGACTTTTGATGTTTAAAGCATTTCTAACAAAGTGTACCATTTGTAAGTGTAAATGGATAAAGTGTGTCGGAATTAAGGAATTTTTAATTTTAGTCGGGGTGGGTTCTATTAGAGTTTCTTTTCATGTCTGGATGGGTTGTTTATTGATTGGGATTCTAATGATCTTTCCTTTCATTAGGGTTGGGCTTAGCATTGGTTGTCTCTTTGTTGGCGTTGGGAATCACGTTGGTTCATTGTTAGGGTTGGGTCCGTATGGGTACTGTATTTATTGGGGTTGTGGGGTTGGGATCCACGTCGGTTCTATATTTATTGGGGTTGGGCATGTGAATAATTCTTGGTACGACGAGGTATGTCGCAATGCTAATGCAGCGAAGAACGTTTCCTATAAGCGAACTCTGCAGTCGGGAGCAACGCGAGCTGTAAGAGAGTGATGTCAAGAGAAACGGAGAGAAGAGGAACAACGCAAGAAAATGAAGCAAGAAAGGTGGAAGTTTGAGGATGTTGAGATGTTATGTGACAGAAAAGTGGCTCGAAAGTTCTATCAAAAGGCCGGAGTAACTTTCTGTAAGGATGAAAATGGAAATCTGGTGACGGATGAACAGGAATCACTGAGATCATGGAGAAGTCATTTTTCTAACCTACTCGGAGGCGATGAAACGCACAATTCTGCCGATAGAGAAATGACACCGGAACCACCAGATAATGACTAACCAATGACAGGAATCTCAGTGTTCTCTGTCCTATCTTTAATATAGGAGACCCGCTGTTTTCGCTAACTATCCGTATAACGGTATAAGTCTTCTTTCCATCGGATATAAGATTCTATCGCGCGTATTGCGTAATAGGCTGAAGCCATATACGGATTCACTGATAGGATGATATCAGCGTGGCTGACTAAAAAGGTCGACTAGAGACCGTGAGTTTAACAAAGGCACCTACCACCCATTTGTCGATTATAAAGCTTTCGACACGGCTACACGATCGAAGTTTTTCGACGGCCTGTCTGCCCTAGGTATCCCGGCAAAGATTGTCCGCCTTTGCATGACGACACTATTTCACACACAAAGCGTTGCCAGGTTGGGGAAAAACCTCTAGATTCAAATAGAGGTTTCAAGCAGGGTGATGCGTTGTCGTGTGGTTTTTTCAATCATCTAATGGAATACATTCTACGCCATTGCCCGTACATTCTGAATATGTCGGGCTCGATATTCCAAAAGGAAGTTATGCTGCTCGAGTAAACCGATGAAATTGATATCATCGGTACGCAGGAACGGCGAGTCAGCAAGGCGTTCTCAGACATTCAGACATTTAAAAACAGTCTTGGCTTATGGGTCTAGCAGTGAATGAGGACAAGACGAAGTACTTGGTGTCTTATCGCACTCCGTTATCGTGTCTTGGACGGCCAGCGACGATGGACCGTGATTGAGTCAGATGAAACAGCGTTGGAAGTCTTTGAAAGGAGTTTCTCCGCATGATTTTTGGTCCTATTAGTGTCGGCGACGAGTTTAGGTCCCGTATGAACAGCGAGCTGTATGAGAAACCGGGCACGCGTTCACCAGATGTAGAGAGATCTTTCTGTACTTGATATTCTATTTAAAACAACTGGGGCCAGCGCGCATAAGATTGCACCAGCTGGTGTGTCTTCCTAAATGCGACTGTGACCGAACGACGGCTGGCGACCACACCTAAGTAAGTATACACCGTTTCACATAAGTATATTGGAAACGCATATAAATTTAGACATGTCGGTCATCGTTTCCATTTGTTAGGTAGAAAAAATTGCAATGTGTTTCATGTGTAAAAAAAAATGGCAAATGGCTACAAATATTTTAAATTTTAAACGGCACCAAAAACTTTTGCACAATATGGACCTTTCGGAGTCTGTCGAAATTTAAATACAGATCGCAGCATAATGGGTATAAATATCCAATATGTCAAAAAAAATTCTGGTTAACGTCAATACAATTGGCATGCTTCAACAGGTCGAACGGAAAACACCGATCTTTCTTAAAACTGAACTTTTAAATTTCCTTCCCGATATGAGGAACATATTCGATCCCATCCGATAATGGTGCCAATGTTTTGAAGGTTTTAAAATTATTCCAGTAGTATGAGAAATTTGGTTTTTATGACAATGTAGTAGTACTTGTTGCGCTTCAGCCCTCGAATCTTGCACATCAAACCATAGATGGCATGATCATGCGAGTATTGGCTCCAAAGAGTTACGGTGTAAATAAATTGAACTAGCAAATTGAAACACAACTGCCTTGAGATAACAATCCACTATTATTAAGAACACACGCATCATCAGTTTACCAGAGATAGAGATCAAACTCAACCAGACAACAATAGATTTTGTCAACTTATTAGATCCAACTGGAACGCCACCACACATACGCATCCTCAGTTCACCATAGTTCAAAATCAAGCAGTCAACAATCGATTTTTTTAACTCATTGGATCCATAGGCATCTTTAGCACCACCATAGCTCAAAATCTAGCATATCGGTGCATAAAGTGTATCACGAAATTGGAAAATGCTCGGAGAAGCTTCAGAAAAACTTGTGTGCAGCAAAAACAGCAATGAGAAATGCCAACATAAGTTAAAAATCTTCGGAAAGGATCTTAGATTGCCTTGGCAAACTTTTTAAACATTGAACACGTGCACCCTTTTGAGTTTTAAGTGTAGAAAGCCTTCTTTTCCAATTTAAGGGATGAAATCAGATTTTCATGAGGAAATTACTAGATGGAACTTGTCACTTGGGGGTTTTTGGCATCGCTGATTATGAATCCTATGTCAATTTTTCCAAGTTAAAAGATTAACTTTTTACGATACGATTTCTAGTCTTAGCCATGTTTATTTTATACCAAAATAACAGTTTTTTATATGTGTATGAATATATAGACATTACTTAAGGCCTGTTGTCGCATACAACATAAACTGATTTTCAGTTTCTGTTGTACAATTATTCAGTTGAAATTTAAGTAGGAGGTTGTCGCATAGAACCGAAACTGAACTGAAACTAAATGTCATTTTTCATCACTTTACATTTTTTTCAGGGTTGTATTTTGTATTTTTTTGTTATTCAGTATTGAAAGAAGTCAAAAGTACTTTTCCAGTTTCAGTTGCTGATGTGATGAATTCAGTTTCTTGCTCCGGACTGAATTCTAAAATTCAGTTTAGTTTCAGTTGCTAATGTTCTGAATTCAGTTTCTGTTTCACAAGTAAGGAAATTACAGTCGGGAGTAACCGACTGTAGAGGGCCTGTACCAGTGCAGGCACCTTAACAAACACATTAAATGTTTCCCGAGCTTATGACCAAACACATGACCACTTCTCACTGTTCTCACTGCACGAATAAGTGCCTTATAAAACATTTTTTTATGTAAGAAAAGAAAAGGGGGGGTCGTTCAAATTTAATTGCTTATAAAATCGTCATCTATTATCCGATTTTGATGAACTTTTTGGATTTTGGCTTAAAGGGACGTTATCTCTATACTGCTATACTCAATTTTTTTTGTGCCGAAGAAATTTTTAGCCTTGGTGGTGATTTTGTGGTAAAGGGGAGGAAGGGGCAAAATTTTAAAATAAACTTGTAAAAATCCGGAGCAGTCCTAGTCGAATGCAAAAAACACGAAGTCTCTATCTATTACCGTTTCCGAGATCCTTTCGTTCATACGGACGGACATGTCTATATCGCCTCCTCTATCACTCTTGATTATAATGGGGGCAACTCTGGGGGTTCTCCGACCATTATTTCTACCTGTTACATACATTTGCACAAAAACAATAGGCTCTTGTACCTTCGGTGCAGGCCCTAAATATAACAACGAAAAATAATTCCGCTCTTATTTGAAATTCATCTCCACTAGACACAAATCGGGCATATACTGTTTGTGTATTATAAGCCATTTTGACGCCACTGAACGGACATGTGGTTCATCAATGTAGGTGCACAGTACGGTAATCGACAATATTGTTCTCTCTCCTTCGACTTTATCTCGTAAAGTGTCAGAGCTCTGCAAATTGGAAAGTGAAACTGTAAAAATTTAAATTTCTTAGGCTCGAAGTACAAGATACTGCCTTAACTCTGACGTGTGGACCGACAAGGGTTATATTCCTTTTAAATTGAAACGTCTTATGAATAAATATGTGCGCAAAGTCGATAGTTGTAAAATTTGTATTTGTGCAACAACTGTCGTAAACAAGTTGGCCTAAAATTACTGCTAAAGCTAAATCTGAGTCTGTGAACAAATTTGAGTCTGAGAAAGAAACTGATTCAGATTACAATTTTGCTAAAGATAATAAATCTTCTGATAGTAATGCTTCTGCTGATTTATTGGAAATTATTGAAAAACTGAAGAGATACATTTATTCATCCGCAGACTAGTAGATTTGAGAAGTATGAATTAATAACTTTTGTACCTGATTCATGGAGCGAAAGAAAAGTAGGAAAGTTATTTGGATGTTCAAAACAACTCGTCAAACAAGCAAGAGACCAAAAACTTTGGTTATTAGCTTTTATAAAAATGACAAAAAAAGTCGTCTTTTACCAGGAAAAAAAGATTTTGTTTCTGTAAAGAAATCAATAAGAACATCCGGATTGTGAGATAGGATTTTCTACTTTTGCTCGATTGCGTCCGAAATACTATGTTCTGGCAGGCTCAAGTGGAACATATCCAGTATGTGTATGTACTTACCACGAAAATGTGCTTTTAATGATCGAATGAGCATCTATACCATCCTTGACTGAATCAAGTGCTTTAAAACTCACATCTTATAAAGACTGTTTAAAAATCATGGTCTGCGAAATGCTACACCACATTGTCACTCTGGAGAATGTACTAAATGCAAAATTAATATTGAATATTATAATAGATCATTTAAATGTGAGATTTTCAAGACGAACGAAATCGATGAAATTGAATTTCAAATTTAGGAAAGCATTGACCGTTTAAAGTTGATATCCCAAATTCAGGATAGAAATGAATTGGTTGAAACATTGTGTGAAAAATTGGTGGTTCTAAGGAATCACGATTTTATTGCTAGACAGCAAGCAAGATATTTAGAATATCTAAAGGAAACATTAAAAGAAGGGGAATTACTATTATGTGATTTTGCAGAGAACTACGCTCTCGTAGCTCAAAGTGCTGCTTAGTCATTCCATTGGAACAACAATCAAGTTTCCATTCATACAAATATCCAGCTGGTTGATTTCCTCGAAAGATGCAAGGCTGACATCACCGCAATCCAAGAAATCCGATGGAAAGGACAGGGTTGCTCTAAAAAAGCATCTACTAAAGCTGCCATGCGATTTCGCCGCAGGTCGGAACATGGTAGTTAGTAGTATCAGGTTTCAACGCCTTAACATTTCACAAGGCTACATGGCTGAGTCCATATCAAATAACACGCAACCAAATTGATCATGTTTTGATTGACGGAAGGCACGCATCGAGCGTGTTGGACGTGCGAACGTTACGTGGTCCCAACATTGACTCGGACCACTATCTTGTCGCAGCCAAGGTACGCACTAGGCTCAGCGTAGTGCATGCCGCACGTTCGAACATGCAACGAAAGCTAGACTTCGGCAAGATGCAATCAATCAATCAATGCTCCGGGAAACCTCTCCGTCTTCTTGAGATATATGTGAGCAGTGGAAACATATCACCCGCTCCATGGACAGGGCTACCAAGGATGTCATTGGTTATACAAAACCTATGAAGAATTGTTGGTACGACGAGGAGTGTCGCAATGCTACTGCAGAGAAGAACGTCTGGCTAAAGGTTTTAAACCCGGAGAAACTTTTTGTAAGGATGACAATGGAAATCTGGTGACGGATGAAAAGGAATCACTGAGATTATGGAGTCATTTCTCCAACCTATTCGGAGGCGATGAAGCGCACAATTCCGCCGATAGAGAAATGATACCGGAACCACCCGTTATTGATTGTACTATTGTAGAGCCACCGGACTATAACGAGGTCTATTTAGTTATTAAAAAGCTGAAAAATAACAAAGCGGCAGGCTCTAATGGGCAGATCGGCGGCGAATAGTTGGTTAGGAGTATGCACAAACTTTTATGCAAAATATGGTCCGACAAACGTATACCCAATGACTGGAATCTCAGTTTTCTCTGTCCTATCTTTAAGAAAGGAGACCCCGCTGTTTGCGGAAAAAGTCTTCTTTCTATTGGATATAAGATTCTGTCGCGCGTATTGTGTAACAGGCTGAAGCCTCACTGATAGGACTATATCAGTGTGGTTTCAGACTTTAAAGGTCGACACCAGTAGACAGCGTTGAAAGTCTTTGAGAGGAAAATTCTTCGCAGGATCTTTGGCCCTATTAGAGTCGGCGACGAGTTTAGGTCCCGTATGAACCGCGAGCTGTACCAGCTATTCGATGAGATTGACATAATCCAGCGCATTAATATGGAAGCTGGCGCGCCTTCATAGACGCGGCAATGACCTCTGCTTATTCTCATCTAAAACAAAATTCTTTACTTTGTCATCTATTATATGCTCAGAGCTACTTAATAATACATTAATAAGAGATTTATTTAAACATATTTTATTGCTATTTAAACGAATAAAAACTATTTCTGATTGTTTAATAATGTTGAGGAATGCGATAGACGGTTTCTTTAGGCCTTCCTGCGATAAGTCGTCGACATAAGAATATATTAAATTGTCTTTGTCGGTCTCATTCTCCAGACCGAGTCGTCGAATTATGTGGCCTTTCACATATTCAACCGATTCGTTATACCGCCTCCTCCGCTTAACTGTATACCGCATCATTCGTTGGACCATCAGGGATGTCAAATGCCTTAACCTCTTCCGAATTTGCTTCTCCAAAAAAAAATTTATAATTCTAGTCTATGAATTCATCAGTGATAGACACAAATCGTGCATATACTGTTTGCGTATTATAAGCCACTTTGACGCCACAAATTGCAGAACGCGCGATAACGGTCATGCGTTTGTCTCTCGCGGTCATGTGTGCGTGATAAAAAAAACTTTATTTAAACTAAGCAGAACAAAATACAAATGCAACAACAAAAATATATTTCAAAGAATTAATATAAAAAAGCTTAGGATTCAATACGACAAAAGACGTGGGTACAATAGCTTAGCGTTAACTGATTGGAATGATGCCATGACAACTTTTTATTTTTGGTTATCTATTTTCAGTCACCTGTAGCTTCTTAGTGTGCCGATCCACAATATTGTTCCAAGCGGCAGATCCATAAAAAATAATAGGTTGAATTATTATCTTAAACATATGAGCATTTTTTGAATATCGATTGATAAATGGATATAAATCAAAACTTCATCAAACTAAAAAACAGTTAAGAATACCCAGTAGTAAGCTCTCGAATTTCAACATACTTTGCATTTATTTAATTTAATATGTAAACATCATCGATTCAAAAATCCAAACTTGGCGATTATAGACGGACGAAGCTATATTAATGTTTAAAAGAACTTGGGAACGATGACACTTCACTTTCTTCAAAAAATATTTTTATTTACCTAGTGGGTACCTGGCTATGCTTTCAGCTAGTATAGAATACAGGGTGTATGATTTAATTGAATTTAATATAAACGTAAAGTAATTTATTCATAATTAAATTTTATGAGATATATACATACATACATCAGTTTTTTTAAAGAATTCTATTATGATTTGGATATTACTATGGGTTGGATTTGAGATCAGTAGAATAACAGTATTCTGAAAGTTTATGGAGATATTTATTCACCCAAATCCTATAATAAGCTAAGTATGACCCATTTATGGCAAATTCTTAGGCTTGAGTTTAGACAATATGTGTTGGTGTGATTTCTGTGTCCCAGGCGAATTCGAGTAAGCCTTAGTTGTTGGAGTCTGGTTTGGTGAGAGTATTTTATTGGATGCCGCGTATAGGTGTAGCAGGCGAGTAAATATTTACACCAGCTTGAGGTTTACTGGTTAATGCCTTTGCGACTATGCAAGAGTTCTATTTTTAGACTGCTGGTGATATTACCAATGTTGAGGTTGGGGGAGCTTGATTGAGGTTTGGGTGAGTCCGTCATTCGTGGCTGGGATCCACATGGGAAGTTATGGTGTAATATTGTCACATTGTGGTTATGGTTGTTTCCATTGGCTATGATCTGGATGTCTGAAAGTGAATAGGAGCATATGGCGTGTTAGCCAGTTTTATTTGAGTGTTCCGTGTATAGCAATTATTTCAGACGAGATCGAATGACTGATGTATAGTAGAGTATATACTATGTTTTATTAAATTTATTATTAAAATTTTGTGTGTCGTGGAAGGTTTTTAGGAAGAGAAACAGTTTTTGGAATAAAGTTGGTGAAGTTGTGAGTTTAATTGGATTGGAGGTTTGGTTGCATTTGTAATAAGACAAGGAACCTGTCGATAGCTATGAATCCAATAATGGTGCATAAATCACTTTCTTATATGGGAAGGAACGGGTGCGTATGTAACTCGCATAAGCTATTTCGAATAGTTACGAAAATTTGTAAGCGGAAATATATGTCACTTCAAGAAACGTAAAATCATGAAGTGAAGTTCGTGGTATTGCTACCAAAACCTCATGAATTCAAACAAATTTATAAAATTTAGAATTATTATCTGTTAAATCATGTTACGCAGAAGACAAATCGATGATGATCTTCTTTTCACCTATAAAATATTAAGAC
This sequence comes from Leucophenga maculata, assembly GCA_035044805.1. Lineage (NCBI taxonomy): Eukaryota > Metazoa > Arthropoda > Insecta > Diptera > Drosophilidae > Leucophenga > Leucophenga maculata. The sequence continues at coordinate 777,573 of JAWNNP010000135.1, read as the reverse complement.
TACATCACACGCGGATGAACCGAAATCTATACGGCGGCAAGCTGCAATCGGAACAGACTGCCGAAGCCTTCTCAAACACACTCTCCCGACTAAACCGGGAAAAGGTCCTCTGAGCAGTGAAAACATATAACCCGCTCCATGGATATGGCTGCCAAGTAGGTCATTGGTTATAGAAAACCTGTGACTAATTCTTAGTACGACGAGAAGCGTCGCAAGTCTATTGCAGAGAAGAATTACAGAGCAATATCGTGAGAAACGGAGAGAGCCGAAATGCCTTTTAAGACGCATAAAAAACGAGGAAGCTAGGCGGGAGTTTGAGGATGTTAAGAGGTTATATTACAGAAATGAAGCTAGAAAATTTTATCATCAGGTCAAGCGTGGGACCGATGATTTTAAACACGGAGTAAATTTCTGTAAAGACGAAAGAGGATCGTCATCTGGTTACAGATACATTGAGATTATAAAGGTATTATTTTCTAACCTACTTGAAAGCGACGAAACATCGCTAATAGAGAAATGACATCGGAACCACATGTTAATAATGGCACGAGGACGACTCGGTTATCAAAACGGTCAAATATAACAAAGCGGCTCTGATGGAATGCCAGCTGAGTTATTCAAGACCGGCGGCGAAGAGTTGGTTTTGAGTATGAACCAACTTTTATGCAAGATATGGTCCAATGAACGCATTCCCAATGACTACAACCTCAGTGTTCGTTGTTCTATCTTTAAGAAAGGAGACCCCGCTGTTTGTCCCAACTACAGCGGAATAAGTCCATTCTATCGGATATTAGATTATGTCGCGCGTATTGTGCAGTAGGCTGAAGCCATATACTGATTCACTAATATGACCATATCAGTGTGGTTTCAGACCAAAAAGGTCGACCAGTGACCATATATACACATCACGCCACCTATTTGTCGACTTTAAAGCCGCTTTTGACACGCCGGTACGATCGAAGTTTGTCGATGCCCTGTATTCTCTAGGTATATCGATTGTTCGTCTTTGCATGATGACGCTATCACACACACAAAGCGTTGTCAGGATATAAAATAACCTCTCCGAACCCTTTCTCAGCTCATGGGTCTAGCGGTGAATGAGGACAAGACGAAGTCGTTGCGTCTTGGACGGTCAGCGACGGTAGATAATTTCAACTTTAATGTTGTAGAAAACTTAGTCTACCTTAGTCCCGTATGAACCAAAATAGAGGTAGTGCGAACAAGACTATAGCAGCTGGTGCGCCTTCCTCAATGCGGCCATGGCCGATCGACGGTGGAAGGCCTATAATAAGTACTAATTTATTTTGTCAGTTTCATCACAAATGTGTCCTCAACAACCTCTCATCTAAAGTAGTAACAGAATTTCCTTGGAATCAATCGAACACTGCCTAATCACAATTTCTTATACACAGAGGACGCAAAACCTGGGCCTTTTATATCATTTAGCGTAGTATCTGAGATACACAAGAACCATTATCCACTCCCGTACTATTCTCTTATATTTTCGACTGAAACTGTTACCTTATACCGGCTGTCCTCTTAACCAAGCAAAGAACCGTTATTTCTATATGCATCGATTTCCTCTCTTCAAGCAACTTACAATCCAAATAAATACATCTTTAAAAACTTCACACTATGATAAATCCTTATCGAATGCTGTCCAAAATTTAATTAATATGAGTACCGGGACAATGTAACGATATTTCTTATTTAAACACCCATTAACTTTTTATGAAATCTGCAACGTCCACGACATAATGAAATAACTCAAATTGTTTTATCTGAATATACATAATTCAGCAATTTTTAACACCACAAACGAAATTCATTAAAAATAATAAATTTCTTAAAATAAAATCATCGACCTTTAAGATATTTTTTCAAGTTTTTGTTGTTTATGAAAAATGAATAAAATTGGTTACTCTGATTGATTAAGAACTACTAAATAGTCTGACAAACTTGTACGAATATAATATAAACTATTTTTGATGTGCATTAATTCAAGCTATACTATATCAAACTATCATACCACATCAAACTATATTCGTTTTATAACAGAACAAGATAATCTCAAATTTGGTGAACAAATCTATAGTGTTCAAAAAATTAACATTTTCCAATTCTTACCATGCGAATGTTTTTCGGAGGTCTAACTTAATCACAAAATATAGTCACAGCTAGCGATGTATTATCTGTTACCAACAGTTTTTGTATTTACATTTATTACTTATAATAAGATCTACATACACATCTATAACCATATAATTAAAATACTCCAACTACACCTTACGTATCTGACACCCAACACAGTTGAACAAATTCACATCCTCATGTGGCGGCGTTGGTGTGATTATAAAACGTGCATAGGTGCCACAGTTAATATCGGCCAGGCGTCCCGGATTTATTACCAAGCAACCGTTTACCATACGTGTGAAATATTTTTGACTGCTTGGTAATATGAGCACGTTTGGCACCTGTTTCAATTGCGCAAAATGCTCCGCCAATTTACTATCATAGCACATGGACTCATCCGGTGGCGGTTGAAGTGGATAGAAGCTACCTTGCTGAAGCAAATAGTTAACTACACGTTTCACTTTATCACCTGCATTGGCCGCCAGTTCGTTGGTCAGCAGATGATCGACTATATCGGTTGCCGTAACGCCCACTGTAATGCCATCTAAATCGATCACTGAGGGGTCTGGTAAAATGTGCAGATTTGGGTATGTTTTACGCAAGCCTACAGATGGCGTAGGATAGACAGGATAGGCGTGTGCATCTTTGTGTGATGTTACCATTAAAATTGTTGTTGTGGTGCCAACCTTTTCGACAATACCCGCGATCATTTTCTCAAAGAACGCATCAAAGGTCTCAGCTATGGTTGTGCTATCACCCACAATCTTGTGCTCAGCTTCGAGAAATGGTCCGATCAAGATCAGCACATCAGGTTGATTTTCTTGCAGATACTTGAGCAAATCATGTAGTGGATCGTATATTAGATCATCGCTATGCGTGTAGGGGCCAACCGCTATGACGAAACTTAGCTCGCGCTCTAGTTTTAAGGGCGGTGGCGGTTTAAGTTCGCGTTCCGTTATCAATTCTTCAACAACGAAAGCATCACGTTGATGATGTATACCGGCAGCCAATACCACTTGACCCGGAAAGATGCTCACCGATTTTAATTGTCCGAAATTGAGATTCAAAAATCGGCAGCTATACTTTTCCGGCACCGCTAGCACTGTGGTTTTGACGGACGGTGGTCCATCGTTATCCGAAAGTATGGTGCCCACCACTTTAATGTTATCCTGTGTGCCTTTCTCCAGCTGGTACCAATCGAAATCAGGCGCCTCAGCACCAAGATGCTTCTTTACAAGTTCCTCGCTTATATTTAATGCACGATCCAGCGCAATTTCCGTTTTATCGTAGAGATTATCGTACATGTATTGCAGTTTGTTGGCGCTCAACGGTTCACCATTGTGCAGCAATAATTGTTTCACCTGCAGCGGATGCGCTAACTCTGTGTTCCATTGCGCATTGACCAGCAGCTTGGGATTGCCAAATGTACAAACAATATCACCGGAGCGACCTGGTGTTGACGCTACGGCGTTGGCAATAGCATGTGTGCGTTTGGGGGTGCCCAGCGGTGAATAGCTTGCTGCACTAAAAAGCGAAACGTTGCCTTTGCGCGCCGGTGTCTGTGGATGCTGACTCTTTGCTTTTGGCGTGTTTACTGTGGCGCTCGTCGTTGCACTTTCACTCATGTACTCATCCATTACATCGTCAACAATGTCGGCCCCGCCGCCACCGTACATGGCCAGCGCATCCGTGTGTAGTGCAGCTGTTGCATTGCTAACGGCTGGTTTCCTTTGTTTACTTGCTGGCGTTGGTTTGTCACGCTTCACCTGCAGCACTTTCCGTTCGAATTCGTTGAGACTTTCCGTTGTCGGTTCGGCTCCCTTGAGATGAGAAAGACTAAACGCCATCCAATTTTCCACAAACTCCGCGGCGTCGTCGATGTCGTAGCTCATGGCTAAATCGACGCATTTGTGTATAACGTCCGGCTCCGGCTCCATTGCCATTTCATCAAACTGATGTTTGATCGCAGACTCCATGTTAAAGTTATTTAGTTTATTTACAGCGTGTTTTAAACAACTCAGCGTGCAGAGTTAACAAAACAAAAATATACTTCTTACAATTTTTGGCGGTAAGCTAACCAGAAAAGTGTGACCAATAATAAGAAAAATTTAAACACAAACACGTAGCAAAATCAGAACACAGGGTGTGCATATTTAAAAATACAATTGACGGCTCAAAAGACCTCACCCAAACGATCTTAAAAATTGGCATTGAAGCTATTATTTACTAATCCTATTAGCGCACAAATCCTTAGCTTAATGCCTTAATGTCACTCCTTAAAATGTAATCTAAATGTTTTATAGTTTTTTAGTAAACCGATTGACATTTATATATGTAGTGAATAAATTAACACTATTTGTAGAAAGATTTCAGTCGTAATCGTAATTGGGACTTTCTCACGATGCACTTTACAAAACTCGAAGTTTTTCGAAATGTGAAATACTTTTAAACCTTAAACCCCTTTTATTTACTTTGGAGGTTTTTGCTATCTCGATCGGACTTATCAGTCAATGATTCAAACACAATACGATCGGATTGGGCGCCAATGTACAATTACTATCCAGCCCGATTAATTTCACGCTTTGGGTCATGCGATTTTATGATGCACTTTTTTGTTTAAAAGTACAAACATCAAACTTTAGAGCACTTAAAATCCAACATTCGTCATGTAATGGATACCGCCTAAAAAGTACAAAATGTAGAAAGAAATATTTAATAGAAGAGACTGTTACAATAATTTTGAACTGGCCATGTATATTCTGTAATAGAAAAAAATAAAAATAATTAATTTTTCATTGCAATTGTTTACGCTTAAACCACGAAATATTTAACTGTTTATTTCCATATCAACGGCATTTAATGGCAAGTGAAATGCTTATTTAGTACTTCGGTTTTATTTAGTATGTTAAAACTGCTTGAATCCAGTGTCATTTAGCTACTAGTGTACGGCAACGCTGGTCGAGCTAGAGCTGGGGAATATTCGTCGGAATTGGTTTTAATTCATCTTTGGATTTTAATTTATTTATGCAATATATAAATAGAAATTTTCAAAATATAACTAAATTCTAAGTGTCTTGCGCTGTGCAACAGCAGCCAGCAGCAAGTATTTTGAACTCGGCAGGGAGTAGCAAACAAATCGAGCGTTGAAAACATGACGTAAAACGGCAGTGAAGACGATTCATTCGAATGTCCGTCGATATAGCAAAAACAATAGCAACAAAAATTAACTTAATTTACACTTGAAATCGGAACAACTGAAAACAGCTCGGAGCGACACTACACGACAACTGAAGATAGCAACGGCCCAAGCTCGAGAGTTCAAACTTGCGGAGTATACAGCCAATTGCGGAGTCAACGCCTCTGGTTGCAACACGGTATTGCGGCGTAATGCCTCTTTGCAAACGTTTGGTAGTGCAGCGTACTAAATATTTGCCTGCCTTACTTGCAGTCGCAAAGCTCCGCCCGAGTCCGCGCATGAGTATATATTTCCCGATCCTGCGGTGCGCGTACATGCCTCCTCCGATAGCGATGCAACGCCCATTGGCGCTGGTACGCCGGCAACACGCAGTCCTACCAACAGTTTAGGCGTCGGTGCTCGTCTGAAGCAGCAGGATGCAGTAATGTTCGTGGAGCCCAAACCAGTGCAGGCCACGGTAAGTGCGTGCAAAGTACTCCCCAGAGCTACATACTTGGTGTGCCTTGAATTAGTAGTTGGAAGCTTGTAATACGCTTGCATGTAGTTTTGTATTGGCACTTTTTTCCCGTTTAATGTCTGTTTTACTTGTTTTTTTCTGATTAGACGACACATCTTTTGGCAAATAGTTTGTTTGTATGTATTTGTAATTTCTGACACGTTTTCTTTTACTTTTAAAATTTTTGTTTTTTTGTAAATATGCAAAGCAGAACCGCACTCGCAACACATAATCATGCACACATTTAAAATACGTTTTTAATGCTCAATAATTTTATTTTAATTTCAATTTCATTTGAATGGTTTTGACATTTCGTTTGTTCGTCGACCCCCCTTCACCGCGATTTGCTTGTCACAATAGCAAACACTGGTAATCATTTATTGTATTTTCTGTTTATTATGCCTCCAATTGAGCGCCGCCGCGCATTTACTGTGTATGTATGTGTGCGGCGTTTTAAATGTTTATGTGTGCTTTTTCATTCCTCCGGCGTTGATGAAGGTACTACGCTCCATAACAGTCATTATTAACAAAGCGTTTTGCCTTTGGAACTCGATATACTCGTTCGCATGTGTCATTGCAGTTCACTCAGCTGCTGCCTGGCAGCTAAAATTTCATGTTCGTTTTGCGTTTGTGTTTTGGGTCGGTTAATAAGTCAATTGTGGAAAATGTTATTGATATTCTGTTATGACATCAACTATGTATTCTTAAATCTGTAGTGATTTTCAGATAGATTTTGTTGTAAGCAAGTGACGGACAGACAGAAGTTTTATGACGCTGTAAAAAAGTTTAATTTTTATTAATAAATTTTTTAAAATCATTAATAAATTTTTTAAAATCATTTCATAAGCTAAAAATATATTCAGCATAAATACTTGACTAAATGAATTTTATGGAAATAGATTCCATCACAGAATCATTTAAATGTCATTTATTCTACCTGCTCACCTGACCGTTTAGTAGTTGGACAAATTAAAATTAGAAAAACATCGCCAAAAAAAGTTTAACCTTGAACTTAACTCACAATTTTTGAAAGATATCGCTTTGCAGATTTGTTCACTCTCGACCTTTAAACAGATTAAAAAGGCTATTAGATATGTATGTTCAATCAGTTCAAGGCGAAAGAACTTCGCAAACGAAAACTATCATTAGTTATTTTGTTGCCTTTACGAAAGAAATAAATCGTGCTTTTTGTTTTGGTAGTTTCAGATTTAATTTATTTTTAAAATAAAGACATCTCACGATTTACTTATTTCTCTCCACTCCCTTCGAACTTCTCAATTTAGTTGATAATTCCGGATGTATTTTAGAAACAAATAATCAACTACATTCATTGCTTATCACCATTGTTCACGCTTGTTTCTAGTTTGCCACTATTGACCTGATTATTTGCACTTGATTATTTGATAAAACAAAAACATTTAGTTTTATCAGTTATTACTTATATTTCTATGTATATGTTCAAATTATGTTATATTTAGACTTATAGTGTGAAAAGTGTTATCAGTTTGTAAAGCAGACATTAGAGACCCTTTACAATACGAGTGTTTCTCGGATTTGAATTGTTAAATACATCTGACGGGCACACTCCATTATATATAGTTGATATTACAAACAATCCTCAAAGAAACTATTTATTGTCTTCACAAAATCATTACTTGAAAAATTATAGCAGTTCAATATTTCGTGTTATAATACCGGGTTGAAACCTCTTGACGATATAAAAAGCTAAAAATGAAAGTCTACCGGCATTTTAGAAATTGTATATAATAATTTTGTAACAAACATACAGTGTGAGCAGTATTACAATGTTTGTAACGCCTTTACAACATATTTATGATCAGCGCAATCTGTCTGTATTTTCGCCCTATTCCAAAAGCTTGAAGATAATTGCTGGAAAGAAACAATACACTTGTTAGAATGACAGCGATATGTCAACTACTAGATTACTACTAGTCTACTAGACACAATCGATCACATACAAAACTGATTAAAATAATTAAATTAAAGAAATTAAATCACAGCAATTATTTTTTCTTAATTATAATACGTATTTGACCAATAATACAATTCTTTTAGGCTTGAGATTATATTACAATAATGATAGTTGATATTGTATAAATTGTACATATAAATCGATGTAAAGAGTTGAAATCTAAATAACTTAATTGTCTAGCGAACTTGCCAAATAATTAATACTAAATTCCAGCGTTGCCGAGTCAAGTTAAATTGTGAAGATTTATTAAACTTAGGCCCTACCGAAAGTTACCATTTATTCTTCGTCCATTGCATATGAGCTGCACACATTAAAGTGGGCTTGATTTCCCTGTCAATAGGGATCGTAGATAGATAGGTAGAGAAACAACATTCAATGTGACAATAGTTTTTACTTGTGCAGTAAATAATTTTTATAATTTGTTTCTGTCTGTTTTGGCTTACAAAATATCTGGACCGATATTGACCGATATCAATGACTTATTTCTAAAGTTGAGTATGAAGACTTCTTTTGTTATTAGTCTTAGTTAGCGAGAACGGTCATATAAAAATTATTTTAGTTTTTTGTATGAAAAACTTTGCTATCAATGTATTTTCAAGAGTCGTTTGCTGCCCACTTTTAAGGGTAATAAAATTTCTTATAGTCTCCTAGATATTGTCGTGCGTGGATGAATGGACATTATTATATCGTAGCTGATATAAATATATCTAAGTTATGAATTGTATCACGTCTCCTTTTGACAGATAAAAGTAACAAATATTTGATGTGATTTTTATGCAATCGTGTTTCAAGTCTAGCCTTTCAGCTGACTACGCGTCATAATAGATCGACAATTACTGTTGGATGGCACATGTTACGGTTGGGATGCCACATCAAGGTATTGAAAGCTAAAGATAGGTGTATCGCTTATATTATTCAAACTTTATTTGGTTAAGATACTTCCGCGTATAAAATTGATGCCTTATCTAAAAATCTATTAGGAGAATTTGTTCCGACAGTTCAGAATCATCTATAGTTGGTACAGCTCTCAATACAACGCTTAACTTTTAAAAGAGCCTTAGGCGCTTCTTAGGATAAGGAAATTTTTACTCTTATGAAACTATTGTACCATCTTTTCTAAATTGTTCAGCTTATATAAAATCCTTAGCTCTATGAGCTTCACTGGCAATGTCTACTAAGTAGAGAAAATTCCACTTGTTGCTCACATTTGAACAACGAACACAATTTGCATTACGAAGCGATGTTGCTTTCAGGTAATCAAAAATAATGAATTTTTGTTATATACATATGTGTATTATAATCCCAAAGATGGCATCCTCTCGAGGATTATTTCACTACACTTTGTAAAATGAAGAAGCAGAAGCAGTTGAAGCGACATTAAATTCTATCAGTGACATTCTTTTGCACGGTGGTAGGTGACAGTAAAAAATTTATACTTCGTAACACTAGGTTACCAATTACAATTGTATTAAGTTATTAATATAATCTTTCTGTCACTTCTTTTTATCAGTAACATGTTTAAAGTTCCTTTAATGGAATGCTCAAAATAATCAAATAAACTTAGTTTAATCATAAAAAGAAAAGTAACACTAGGACTAAATAAGCAGCATATAGGTCCGGATATAGAATTATGATCGAGTTTAAGAGGGCTTGAATTTGTATCAACACCGATTGTTGTCCTGAGTGTGGTCAATGATTGCATAAAATGTTCCATCACTTTCTTCCATCTTTCATTTCTTACTGGAAGAATTGAGTTTGCGACGGACTAATGTGCACAGTGGAAGATTACTCTCCACAGCTCAAATGTCTATATAAACATTTAAAAAAAGCTGTTACAACTACAAAAACATCAACTGCATCCATCAACTGTCTGTCTCGTCCAATTGAGTTCTGTGGTTCTATGGATGTGAGCGATCGAACTAGTATTCTTTCTATAACTTTGCACTTAGAATTACCATTTCCGTTTATCTCTAATGATGATAGATAAGTAACTTTATTTATATAGATCTCGGTACTACAAAAACAATCCATTTATCCTATGGGTTCATGGGTTCATAGGGTAATTTAAATCTATTTCTCACACAAATGCTACAAAAATGGGGTGGATTGTCTGTATTAACTTGTTGGCTATAATTTCATAAACTTCAAGTTTAAATATTTAGATGATTCTATTCCTTTATCAGATAACATGTACTTTGTGTGCGTGCCAACCCTCCTCCTTCTAGGGAGTGATGACATTAGTCATATAAATCTAAGCCTCGCACAGAACTTTTGTATGGTAATATTTATATTGATGTTGTTAAATTAGCGAGATACGCCATTCATGTTGTATCTAAATATTAAGTATTAGTCCCAATCGGACCACTAGAATGAAAAGTCCCATGTAAATCTTCCCTCCTTTGGGTTTTTGTACAAGAAAGATTTAGTTGTTGGTCATTCAGCTAATAGCATCAAATTTGATGAACTTCACGTCGATTCTTATAAAATATTTCATTAAAGACCAAACCGAAACACTAAAAGAAGTATCTTCTTTTTATATCGATATAGCCATGTCCGTCGGGCTGTAATTTGTGATTTTGGAGACTATAAAAGAAACAACCTTACCTTACACAGATTGGAGTTCAATGAGTACATATGCTATCTGGTGCCTACTCTCTTGTTATATTTGAATTCTGTATGGGTCAAATGAAATTTTGTTAGATAGATTTGTATATATTTTCAAAAATACTCTACGAGCTAGTCAGAATCAGATTTTTATATAGTATTTAATAAGCAACAAGTAAGGTATTAATTTTTTGTGTTAATCGCGAAGGGTATTTAAGTTCTGTAAAGTTATAATTTTTAAATTATTTTCTTTATTCTGATTTTTTTGTTTAGTTTAGTTTATTTGTTTTTTTTTTTCTATAAATATTTGCTTAACAACAGTCTCTGTCTCTATGTCAAGGCTAAAAAAAACGTGTACGGCTGCACTTGATGTCAACTAAAAACGCCATTAAAAACTAATTTTAACCAGGCGCCGCTTAATGTTTTGTCTGTTGTTTAACTTTATAATATTTTTTTTTGCTGACGTCATTGAGTTTGTCAGTTTGACTTCGTTTATTGATTTCAACGAAATTTCACGTAATCAACCACGTTGATTTTCGACATTTCTCAGTAATTTCACTTTTTCTTTTTGACATTGTGACGTAAACGCTTTATCATCAATGTTTACTTCGGTCTTTACAAAACAGATTACCTGACAAAAACCGCGCCACAATACAAAATCCATGCATTCATTCAAAGAAGTTTATTTATTTGCATAATGACGAATCCAAACTTAGTAATAATTGTTTTTTTTTTGCGTTGCTTATTTTAAAGTTTACACAGCGAAACCAGTTCTTCATTGTCTGGTCTTGTTCAGACTAGACCACTAATGATTTATGTGATTCATTTGCGATTGGCCAGTATGGAATGCAAATAATTGTTGAAACCAGTTTTATAATTTCTAGATTAAGCAGCACTTCACAGTACTAGTACCTACCTCCTTATCATAGCATTCAGAGTTATTTTAATTTTCCTGCCACCTTTATTCATTCATCCAACTTTAGTTTTTCATATTTGCGTATCTTAATTTTTGATGTATGTATTTTTCTTTATTTTCATATATATCTCTCTATCTCTGTGCTGTACGTGCCTGCGTCTACTCTTTCGTATGTGCAACTACAAAAAAAAAAAAAAACCTTTTTCAAAATTTCGAAAATTAACGGATTGAAAAATGGCGAATGTGTTTTTTTAATCGAAAACATTCCACATGTAAACCACCCTTCATGCGCCTTTAAATTACGTACTCGTAGTATGGTAGACAACGCTTTCACGAACTGCGCCAATGCATGCAAAATGATGACGATGATAATCCTGGAAACACACTCACACCTGATTCTCAGGTACTACTATGTACTACTATCACGCTCCTCTATTAAAATTTTAGAAGAAATGCTTTAATTGAATTTGTAAAGTAAAAAAGTGTAGAAATTGTACAACACAAAAATTTGTTGCTAAATTTTGCGCTCACTTAAAATTTTGCATTTCAAAATGTTTTTTGAATTTGGTTTTTGCTCTTTTAACTATTTTTTCTTTTGTTCTGCAATTTGTTTATCGCCAACAGAATAGTTCCACAGATGGTGTCTTTACGAATCGATCGACGCATCCATTTAAGGTCATCGAGAGCGATACAATGAGCATACAGAGTATGACATCATTGGGTCGCGTCGGACGCATATTGGCGGGCAGTATTGATCCATCAGGTAAGTTGTTACGTTATAAAAGTGAAATGTTTAATAATTTGCACTGTTTTATTTTTATGTACACAGCAATTAGTATTGATCGTGAATCCTTGGCCTCCAGCAATTCACAACAATTACATTTACAACAACAGCAGCAGCAACAGCAGCAATTACAATTACAACAACAGCAGCAACAGCAATTATTACAACAGCAGCAGCAAATTCTAGTCGCTGTTAATGCTGCCGCTGCCGCCGCCGCTGCTGCTGCTGCCACCACCACAACCACTTCTAGCCTTGCACCATCCGGTCATGTGGGCACGCCACGCGCTTCACCTAAACACACACTAACAACTATTAGCACGCAAAATGCTATGACAGAAACATCAATGTCATCCACAAATAGCAATGCTGCTGCTGCTGCTTATGTGCCGCCGCAGCCAATTGCTACAACTACTGCATCAATTATATTGCAAGAGCCGGATGTTATAGCTAGCACTAAATTGGCGCATTCAAAGACAACGGATTCAATAACATCAAGTGGACCTATTGCGCCACCGCGTCGCAAGAAAAAGTCAAGAAAGTTCTCATCAAGCAGCTCTGAGCAGTTTAACATGAACGAAGGCATGCGCTTACCGGCAGCAGATACGGAGGATACTGACAGTGATACACGTTCGGTGCAGAGCGTTCGTGATGTGCAGCAGCGTTTACGCGATGACTTTGTTAAGGAAATTGAGAGTTGGAACGATGCGGATACTGCTTCCGGTTCTTTGCCATCCTCATCGATAGCGGCCTCGACGAGTACAATTGTATCTGTTTCAACCGCATCGTCGGTGCAAATGTCTGCAACGCATAGTAACACACGTCCCGTGGTAACGGCTGCATTGGGCGGTTCAATTAATCGTGCATCGCACTCACTGGGCAATAGTTCGACATCGGTATACTCGAAGCCAAGTCCATCAAATTCAGCAAAAAGTAATTCGGCCCCGGGACGCGTGAGGTATAAATATTATTAACACATGCAATTTGTCAATTAGCTAATCTTCTTCGTTTTGTTTGCAGCTCCATTGATCCGAATCAGGGCTTAAATCTGTTTAAGGCCACACAAGGCGGATATGTGGTACAGCCACGCGATGAGGCGAGCAACAAGGCACAGGGTCCGCCGCAGCATGAAATTGAGCGCATCGAAAAGCTGCTTATGGGCAATGCATGTCGGCCCAAGTTGGCTGGCACCGGCTCGAATAGCTTGGGCAGCGCGACGCGGTATGTGATATTGTTGCGTCTAGCCATGCATGAACTTTAGTGAGCCTATTTTATTTTTTCTGAATTTGATTTTGCAGCAATTCTTTTGATTTGTGTGTTATGTATAAGTTGACAACGTTGCATAAGGGACCGTTGCAACTGCGCATCAAGTTAGTTGAACTCTAAAATGTTAAACTTTTTTTTAATTTTCCATGTAACATACGAAATAACAGTCGCTAGTTTCTATTCATTATTATTATCACTTGCTAAAGTTCATTTAGTATGGCTTGCAATTGTTATAAATAGAATCTGTATAAATTCGAACTAACTCATTTGTATTGCACACAGATATCCTTCGCTCTATCGCACCGGCACTGACAAAGAGCGTCGCAAATCTGCCGGTGATGAAGATGTACTAAAGCAAATGAACATCTATGTGCGCACACGCACAAGTTCCGGCAAACAGTTGACGGACTTTGAAATATTGGAGCAAGTTCCTGTTAAAAACCTCGATACTGGTGAAAATATGCCGCTCTCCGAGATGCGTTCGCCGCCAGTGCCTGAAGGCTGGAATCCATTGTCGCTGCATATACTCAAACTGACATCACATCTTGAAGTTATACAAAAGGAATCGGATGAGGAGAGTGTTATTGGTATACCTCCCAGCAGCGAAGGCCAGCAGCCGGACGAGGAGGAAGGCGAAGCGGAGGATGGTAGCCGGCTGAAGAAGAAAACTGCGAGAATCAAACGTTTCTTTGGTTCGACAATGCGCAAAACTGTTGACAAAGCGAAATCTATCGCATCGGAAGTATCACATGCGCGACACAAAGAAGACGTAGCGGACATTGTGGATGCCATGAATCCTGAGCAAAATATCAAAATTAAAGCGTCATCGACGAATAAGGGTCCTTATGAGTTTACAAAACTACAGCATGTACAGGATCTATCCGGCGAGGATACTAGCGCTGTTTGGTGTATGAAGTTCAGTTCGTGTGGTAGATTGCTGGCCACAGCAGGACAGGATAAAGTGTTGCGCATTTGGGTACTAAAGGATGCTTATCCATTTTTCCAGGTTTGTAAAAACAAGCATGCTTAAAAAGAAAACATTTATTTATGTATAAACTTCTTTGTAGGACATGCGGAATAAATACAATGCGGATCAGAAATCTTCGCCGACACCATCTCAAGAGTCACTAGTCTCGCAACATTCCGCCGAGGAGGCCATTGCCATGGCTACCGCTGCGGAAAAGTGCACAGGACCGTTTATGCCGAAGGCTTTCTGCACCTACAACGGACACACGTCGGATTTGCTTGATGTGTCCTGGTCGAAAAACTATTTCATATTATCAAGTTCCATGGATAAAACGGTTCGTCTGTGGCACATCTCGCGCAAGGAATGTCTATGCTGCTTTCAACACATTGACTTTGTCACCGCAATCGCCTTTCATCCGCGTGACGATCGTTACTTTTTGAGCGGCAGTCTGGATGGCAAATTAAGACTTTGGAATATACCCGACAAGAAGGTAGCGCTCTGGAATGAGGTTGACGGGCAGACTAAATTAATAACTGCAGCCAATTTCTGTCAGAATGGACAGTTTGCGGTAGTTGGTTCCTATGATGGACGCTGTATTTTCTACAATACAGATCAGCTGAAATATCACACGCAAATACATGTACGATCGACGCGCGGCAAAAATCGCATTGGCCGCAAGATAAGCGGCATTGAACCATTGCCCGGCGAAGATAAAATACTTGTTACGTCGAACGATAGTCGCGTGCGTCTTTATGACTTGCGCGATTTGAATTTGTCGTGCAAATACAAGGGCTACTTGAATGTCTCATCGCAAATAAAGGCTTCCTTTAGTCACGATGGCAAGTATATTATAGCCGGTTCGGAAAATCAATGCATATATATATGGAAGACGAACCATGATTATTCAAAATTGAGTTCGGTATGTAGGGATAAATGCGTTCTGTAGATAAATAAAATTTATTTTGTTTTTTTTTCTTTTTTGTTACAGGTACGTCGGGATCGCAGCGATTTCTGGGAAGGCATTAAAGCACACAATGCAACAGTGACATGTGCCATATTTGCACCGCATCCGGAGGCCATTATTAAACCGGATCCGGATGAAATCTCACGTGAAAAGGTACGCACTGTATATTGGTTATGCTTGTTGTTTAATTTCTAAATATATGTCTTGTCTTTGCAGCTTCCTAACAACCAACCCGATCCGCTTGTCGAACAGCATAAGAAAGGTTGTGGCTATGTCTTGGTCAGCGCTGATTTTAATGGCGCTATTAAAGTATTTATTAACAAAACCAAACCTAAGCACAGCAGTTTGCCGTATACGGCCATCGCCGATTGAAATCTGTATACAGCGGAACCTTAATGCAAGGTTCAACACATTATTGTATTTTAACTGAAACCTTTTGTATGCCGAAAACTAGCTTAAGAAGCGATCTGTGCATCTACATAGTATGTTGTCAATGTCGTTTTCCAAAAATTCAAAACGCCGTCGGCCGTCGGTCGAGAGCAATACTAACACGATAAACTATTTATTTTTTTAATTAAAAACACCGGAAAAAAAGAAACACAAACCTAAAAACAAAATTCAAAAATGCATTGCGCCAAAACGGAATTTTAATCGCATAATTTTAATTTGTAAAATGTTTTGTAAATTTTTTAATTCACACAATTTTGCATAAATATTTAAAGTTGGTTGTTAAAATGTAAGTTAATTGTTTGTTGCTTTGTGTTATTTAATTAAGTAGTTTTTTTTCAACGGAGTAGGGCTACGCCTTGAGTTTATTTTTTTTTTATTGGTTTGAAATCGTCGCCTTTTGTTCTTTCAGCGAACAAACAATTACTATAAATAATAATTTTGTTCATTAATGTATTCTAAAAAATATGTATAACTAATATTATGTAAAATAGTGAACTAAATGCAATTGTAGTCATATTTATTATTATATATACGCATTTTATTTTTAGAATAAACTTAAAATCTGTATTTTAAAGTTATTGCAAATCAAACATTTCGGAATATTTTCAATTTATTTTAAATAATGTCAAGACAATGCCGTAATATACGATATAAAAATTGTACTACATAATAGATCAGCTGGACTAAATCCATGATTACAGATATATTTCTCTGCCTGGACTTATATGTGTGAGAAACACAGGCAAATCCTGAATGGTAACTGTGTTTAAAATCCATGTCCTTAAAGATAATCTGACTTAAAAAACTCATGTCGGGAATTCATAGCCTTTGTGTATATGCCTTATATTCAGGTCGGTTGCAATTATTATTGGAGTATGAGACAGTAGCAGAGCCCTCACTGGACGCCGTCAACAACCCATGTAAATATTTAAACAGTGCTGAAAATTGTTATGGAGAACTGTCGAATCATTTTGAGAGATGCTTCTGAGGATGTCGGTATATCGATAAACTCATGCCATCCGCTTTTTTTTTTTGGCTTCTTAGATATGAAAATGAATGACGTCTACGACGATCCATATTATCAGAATTGGTGACGAAACAATGGCATATGGTTATAATGTTGAAACCAAAACCCAATCATCCCAAATGAAAACACATTTGAGGTAGGACAGCATTGGTTACAGGTAGGTTGGAAGTAAAAAATCTTCCATAAATACCATTTAGATCATATTGCAAACTTATTATACTTATTTTCTATTTCGTCCTATAATCGTCCACCTATCAAGTTTGGGAATCCCATGCGCGCTGGAGCTCTTTCATCCATTCAAATAAGGTGACCAGCCCAGTGCAGCCGCTCGAATTTTTTGCGCTAGACAACCTCATCGAATAGCTCATAGAGCGCGCGGCACATACGGGACCTAAACTCGTCGTCGACTCCAATAGGACCAAAAATCCTGCGGAGAATCTACCTCCTAAAGTGTTGCAACGCTGTTTCATCTGACTCAATCAAGGTCCATGCCCCTGCGCCGTTCAGTAGAACCGGGAGTATCAGCATCTTATAGATCTTGATCAGTCCTTCACTTGATTCACTTCCTTTTAGAAGATCGAGCCCGACATACTCTGTATGTACGGGCACTGGCATAGGATGTCTCCTATCAGCAGATTGAGGTTTTCCCCTACCCTGACAATGCTTTGTCTGTGTTACAGCGTCATCATGAAAAGAGGAACGATCTGTGCCGGGATGCCTAGTGCAGACTGGGCTTCGAAAAACTTCGATCGTATCGGCGTGTCGAAAGCGGCTTTGTAATCGACAAATAGGTGGTGAGTGTCTTTGTTGAACTCACGGGTCTTTTCCAAGATTTGGCGTAATGTGAATATTTGGTCAATGTTCGACCTGTTTGGTCTGAAGCCACACTTATATCGTCCTATCAGTGAGTCGGTTTATGGCTTCAGCCAACTACACAATACGCGCGACAGAATCTTATACCCGATGGAAAGGACTTATTCCGCGGTAGTTGGCGCCAAAAGCAGGTTTTCCTTAAAGATAGGACAGAGAACACTGAGATTCCAGTCATTGGGTATGCGTTCATCGGACCATATTTTGCATAAAAGTTGGTGCATACTCCTAACCAACCCTTCGCCTCCGGTCTTAAATAACTCAGCTGGTAGCCCATCAGAACATGCCGCTTTGTTATTTTTCAGCTTTTAAATAACCGCATCGACCTCGTTATAGTCCGGTGGCACTACAATAGTGCCGTCATTAACTGGTGGTTCCAGTGTCATTACTCTTTCGGCGGTATTGTGCGCTTCATCGACTCCAAGTAGGTTAGAAAAATGACTCAGTGATACTTGAGGATCTGTAACCAGATTTCCATATTCGTCCTTACAGAAAGTTACTCCGGGTTAAAAACCTTCGGTCAGACGCTTGAAATTTTGATAAAATTTTCGAGGTTCATTTTTATTAAATACCCCCTCAACGTTCTTCAACTCCCGCCTTGCTTTCACCTTTTTCATGCGTCTTAAAAAGTATTTCTGCTCTCTCCGTTTCTCTCGATATCGCTCTCTAACAGCTCGCGTTGCTCCCGACTGCAGAGTTCACCGATAGGAAGCATTCTTCTCTGCTGTCGCATTGCGACACTCCTCATCGGACTAAGAATATGTCACAGTTTTTGTATAAGCAATGATCTCCTTGGCAATCCTATCCATGGCGAAATCGATTAGCCTCTCTCCATTATTAGAGGTAGTGTCGTGAAGGCAAAATTTCTCGACGATTGGGCGAAGATTGCTTCCTTCCAAATTTTGGCGTTGAAATCGCCAAGCACGTTTTTGACATAGTGTTTGGGACAGCGTTCGTATAGACGTTCCAAGCGTCCATCCCAATTAAGGGGCGGTCATTCTAGGTGCATATCAGTAATTCGTGGTCCTTATATCGTTTGGTTTGGTCATAGGGTTTCTACCGAGGCTTCCATAGTTTTCATTGGATATTTATTTTTACAGTTTTGGGTCCCAAGCCCAGCGCACGAACTCCTTAATTAAGGGGAGGGTTGTTTTCTCCTTCTCACGTTAGCTCACCTCTGAACGGCTGTTTATAGGCTACCCAGGAGATACGTGTCCTAACGGACGTGTGAGTTGCTTGGACCGTTTGTAACAAGAATCATTGTTGGCCATTCCCAAGTAAATGGCTGTCAACAACTTTTCTCACAATATGAACCCAATCTCCCAAACATTAATCGTAAATATTAAATAGATCATTTCCTTCTTTTCAGTGCTAGTCTAAACCAAATATAAAAACTTTTGCTTGTAATTTAAAGCCAATACAGAAAATGTGGGAGTGCATAAAGTAATCAGTTAGAAAAGTTTTATGGTTTCGTGCCTATTAGAGCAAGATTAGTACGGAGCTGAAAAGCTAAAAATATCTGGACACATAAGCGATAAGTTTCTCTGTTTGTATATTTAACAGTGAGCTTAACCTTCATTGTTGGGGCTTCTTACTCCATTTAGTGCAGAATTTCGTTTTGCTTCGCTTTAAGCTGAGTGGGTGGGAGAACTGATGTGCGCCCGAAATGGGGTTGGAGTGCAGTGAAGTAGAATAAAGTGCTTGAAATGTGTTTCTGATGTGCATGAAATGTTTTTTTTTTCTTTTTAGATGGATGACTGAAAGATGAATGAGAGAACGAACGAAAGAGTGGGTGGCATGATTGGGTAGGGAAAACAAAAACTTTGCCTAACGGCGAAGGACATTGTTAGTTTCAAATGGTTGCCATTGTTGTTATTTCTTATAAAAGCAATGCATTTTAAAGAGCTAATATGTACACAAAGTAAGGGACGTGCAAACGAATGTGGTGGGGTGTCGAAAAAAAGAAACTGGTTCAAGCTTAAAATTGCGAAAAGCACTCTAGAAGGTAAATTTTTATATTTAATTGTCGTTCAAAGCGTGCAACGACCCTTTATGTAATCGTCTGAGGTTATATGTTTGGATTTGTGTTAAAGCTTTAAAAAATATAAAAGTTCTAATTTAAGTTAAATTTTTTAAAAGGACGGTTCTTTAGGAAGTGTTATAAATACTACCAAATATTAAGAAATATATCTAATTGTCCATAATAGTTTTAATTTCCTGATTAACTCGACAAGGCGGGTCGCCATGACTGTCTTTCTGTTCGGGTATCTGCATATGAAGGTTTGTTATCTATTCCCTCAAGCTTTAAGATAAGTACGGAGATAGTATGTAGGCTTTTTATAACCAGAAACAACAATCTTGTGAAGATCGCTTATTTATTGGAGACATTTTTTCTTGTAATTTACCATACATATATATGTACAATAAATTACAAGATTGTCTCAAATAAATAGCGATCGATACATATATTTGATCAGTTCTATATGTCTAATCGACTTCGTCATGTCTGTTTCTCTGACTGACTGTGTATGTAAAATTCAAAACTTTCTAAAACTTGGTATGGGATTTCTCTGGGATTGACATTATTTCAGGATAGTCGGTATACCAAGTCCATTTTCATCTTCATCTTAATATATTAACTCTTCTGTACGTGCTTATGTCACTGAACTCCTCCTAAACGGCTAAGCGGACTTTGATTAAACTTTTTGTTTGTTGTAAGGTGGCTCCTGGGTAGATAATATTCAGATTACGGTAGGAGGAGCTGCGATTTGGTTCAAAGAATTTTTGAAATTTATTTTTCTGTTTAAACTTTTTTAGTAAATAAAAAAAATGTTCAAGCCTCCTGCGAAAACGAGGGTTTTCAACCGCCGGATGTGATAGAGTTGATGGATCAACTATCGAGCGTATAACAGTAGCTACTATTGGGATATAGCTCTGGACACTATGCCCGTCCATTAAATTTTCTAAAAATAACTCAATTTTTTACCCAAAAAATCACCTGCAGCTGATCCAAGTTGATTCTGTAAACATACCCGTAAAAAAAAAAAAATAGTGTGTGAAGTAATCAGCAGATGGACTATGAAGATGAACTGCAGCCATTTGCATTTGGTCATGACAAACTGGATCAAGGAGTAAATGTTTGATGGTGGTGGATAACGTCCCTTTAAGCCAAAATCCAAAAAGTTCATCAAAATCGGATAATAAATGACGATTTTATAAGCAATTGAATTTGATCGACCCCCTTTTCTTTTAATACATAAAAAAAATGTTTTATAAGGCACTTATTCGTGCAGTGAGAAGTGGTCATGTGTGTGGTCATAAGCTCGGGAAACATTTAATGTGTTTGTTAGGTGACCTGAACTGGTACTGGGCCTCTTACAGTCGGTTACGCCCGACTATACTTTCCTTACTTGTTTTCAATTAATGCGAAACTATAAAAATTTCAAGTCCAAGTACTTTATTTTGAGCCTCTATAAACCTAATCGGAAATTTATGGACATTTTGCGGCTGAAATAACAGATCAGAACATCAGTTCTTTTTGCATGGAAATTACTAATCAAATCTGCTCAGCAGACCTGGTTTTGGTTCCAAATTTCATTGGTATCGTAATTGACGTCCTGTTATTATTCGCACCCTTTATTATATCAGCATATGGGGAACTCTTAGAAGCAAACAGATGAGATGTTAGCTGTGCAAAGTTGGGATTATCAGACTGTGCTGTAGTATTTCTTCTTGTAGGTAGTCCACTCTTTTGCCGAATTCTATCAGATGGGTTGTCCTTTGATATATGTGAAATTTCTTATAGCTAGCAGTACAAGCTTCGGAAGAGTGAATACACTTTGCGGATTGATTGACGTGCTTTACGGAATCGGACGAAGCACGCAGCACTCCTAAATTATTTGCGACAATAACTTTTCGTATGTTCAAAAGAAATATTTGCCTTTTAAACCTTATGGTGCAAATCAAAAAGGTAAGAAATTAATAAAAAAAAAAAGATGGTGGTGATGAAAAGTATTTTGCGTCTTCCTTAAAACACTTTTTTATGCATGAAAAGAAAAAGGTGGACGGAAGTATCATAGGTCATTCAAATTCAATTGCTTATAAAACTGTCATTTGTTATCCCATTTTGATGAAGTTTTAGAATTTTGGCTTAGAGAAACGTTATTTCTAAACTGACATAGAAGGGAAGGAGGAGAAGGGGCACAATTTTAATAAACTCGTAAAATTCTGGCGAAGTCCTAGTCGAAAGTCTCTAATAGAGACCTCTATCTATTACCGTTTCCGAGATCCTTTCGTTCATGTGGACGGACAGACGGGGCTACTAAAAAAGGAAACGTGACATATTCGTTTGAATTCTGTATGTTTTGTAGAAAAATAGGCCGTTATGCTGAATTTAGACAGATATAAAAAAAAAAAAAAATAAACAGCAACACAGAGACAGATAGATGGACAAACGAAGTTTCCTTTATTGTATTACAAACTTATGGACGATCTGATAACTGATAGACTAGAAACGCTGAATTTTGAAAGTTTTGCATCAATCGTACTATATAGAGGATGCACCCTACAAAAAGTCAAGACGATAGGTGTTGGGTAAGCACTAACCATACAAACCAACCATTCCTTCTGAATTTTTGTATAAACAAATTTTGTTGTTCTTAATTTAGCTGGAAACACCCAATTCTGATGCAGATCGGACCACTAGAAGTGGTAGCCCCAAGCAAATCTTTTCCACCTTTCAGTAATTTGGTATGAAAAAGTTTTGTTGTCGTTGTTGTTTGGTATATTTTACGTCAATCTTAATAAAATATTCCATAAAAGTTCAATTCGGACCACTAAAAGGGGCAGTCGACCTACAAAAAGTCAAGTCAATATAGACAGGTCCCTTTTGTCTGACTGTTCATATGAACTTGAATAACTATAAAAGAAAGATCCTTCAAGTTTGTGTATTTTTATCATTTTACTTCTCCAGATCATATTAATGTATGTGTGTTCCAAATATCACCCCTGCACCTTAAAGAGTTGGAAAAACACACCGATATTTGTTTATCGTTTATATGGTGGTTGGGCATTGCCTTGAACATGTTGAATTTCGCAATAGATAGTTGCGGTGTGTTCTTCTTCATTACTTTAGTATGAAGGAAAGTGCGGTCGAGGGACTTCAAATCTTCGTGAACGATTTTGGAGAGTAAGCTCTATATGAACAGTCGTGTCGGAAGTGGTTTGGTTTTTCATTAAAATTGGTGATTTTGAGCGCGAAGACAAGTAGACCAATGCCAAAGTCTTCAGGAGTTGTAAGAATCATTGAGACTGGATGAGTCGAAAGTCAGTAAACGCCTTAAAGCCATGGAATTTATTCAAAAGCAAGCTCCTCCAACGCTATAAAAGGAAGGGTGTTTCGCATCTTATTGTGGCTGGCGATTAAAAGTGGATCCATAACGACAACCTCAAATGTAAAAAAAATCATGGTTTTGCCCGGCCAGCAACACAACATACTTCGCAAAGCCGCATATTCAAAGCATGAAGCATATATTCTGCATTTGGTGGCATAATGCGCGGCTAGATCTATTACGAAGTACTCAAACCGAATGAAACGATCCCGGGGAACGATGTCGGACTCAACACAACATGCTAAGCCACATGTTGCACAACTGTGATGTTGATACGAGTATAATTGCTAAAACATTATAAGCAATTTTCAACTGCAGCAGGACATAAAACAAAATTTCGAAGCAATTGTCCTTTTCCCAAAGCGCATCCGCTGCGTCAAAAAATGAAACGCCGAAATTCCGTGCTTGCCAAAAATAAAAATGGAATCCCGGACAAAAAAAAAAAAAAAAAAACAAAAATTGCAGAAAAACGAAAGCAAAGCAAACTTCCGGACAACAACGCCGTGGTTGTCCTCGTGACATTAAAGTGTTTCTCGGCGTTTTGAAGTGTTCTGCTCGGAGGAATGCTATGGATTTCCCTTTTCCGGTTGGCATGCCAAGTGCTTTCTTCGCCGCGCCGCGCCACTTCACTTCTTAACACAACTGAACTTAGCAGACATGCAGCCAGACCAGACAAAGCGCCACAACCCTAAGAACACTCAACTCCTGCTCCAATGTCAGGCAGAGCAATTCCACCACGCCCTAGGAGGTGCCGGCCGGGCCGCATTGCATCAATACAAAGGCAGCCAAAAGAATGAGATGGCAAGTTGAAAGCCGAAGCATGTGCGAGTGAATGGGCAAAAAGCAAATACAAATACTTTAATTTCAAATAGCGCAAATATTGCTTCAGCATGTTACGGAGCCGCAGGCGGTGATGGGCTGCTGTGCCTCCCTAGAATGTGCAGAGATGTGCAGCAACCCCCAGGATTTTTGGATTTTGTGTTTTGCACGAGTGTATTCTCTTTGTTGGTTCACAGTGCAGTGTCATCGTTGTCATCATTGTCAAAATGAAGTGGCTTGTGGAATAATGCCAGCCAGGCTGTTACCGGCCTTTTTTTTCTTTTTGGTTTTGGCTAACAAAGAAAGCCGGGTAGTTACTTAAAATGTGATTTGGTATGAGGCGCACTGCATTTTTGGGCCTGCGCCGGCTTTTCTTATTGCATTACTCGAGCGGCCCACAAGCCAACCCCACACCACACCGCCACTGACGGCAACAACAGCTGACGTTGCACAGTGTCTCTAAATCGCAGAAAAGTGAGCAAAATGTAAAAATATTGAATATATTGAAAGATATTTGCAATTATTATATTATTTTCTTAAACACTTTAATGGTTAAACCAAATTGAAGAAATGGTGACTTAATGTCTGTATAGAAATGCTGCAACTTTGAGATGACTTTCTTCATCTATTGAACTTATGTTACGTGAAAGTAGTAGGTTTATTCCAACTATCTTCCCCGTCCCGTTATATTAAATGTCAGTGGAATGATTCTATCTGCGAAAATTTGGCTGCTAGCTTCTGGGTTATCTGTGCTTTGTGAAGTGTTTGTTTTTTGTTGACAAAAAAATTATGGGACTAAGCGGAAGAAGTAAGGTACCAAGGCTATACTGCCTTGAAATACCTATTATGAATTTCGAACTAAAAACTTTAATAGAAAACAAATGCAACAAAAAGCAGCTTTGTTTTGTATTATAGAAAAGGGTTTCAGAAATATAGGCACCTAAATAAAAGAGTGGGATGTTGTGTGAGTTTCTTTTAAGCATATTTTAAGCTTTTCAACTTGCATTAAAAACAGTAAAAAAAAACGTTATTAAATAAATATGTATATTGAATGTTTATGTATGTATCATAAATTTATATACACATAAATTCTTTATATATTCCAATACACCATCAAAAGTTTTAGAATTTTTAAATTCAAATATTTAATTTACTTATATACGTTTTTCGATTTCGAACCACTGTGCATTGTCTGCTTTCAATATTACCAATCAATGCACTTTTGGCCATGTGCCAAGTTTCTCTTTACGCTCTTCTCAATGCATTCGCCGGCAAAATTTATTGCTGACAACAACAAATCGTTGTCAACAAAGAGATTGCAGTGCAGCTACTTTAATTTAAGAGAAACAAATGGAAATGCGTTGAACACGAATTCAGTGTTCCACAATCGACAGTTTGCAGTGAGACATTTTAGACTCTTTCTGCTTTGGTTTGGTTTGTGTTATATTTATTTAAGTGTCTTCTATAAAAATTTAGGGGTGGTCAATGAAACGATTTTAATTCGTTTAGAAACTTGCAGTTTAATTCGTTGCATATTACAAATTAAGATTGTATAATCATGCTAAACTTCTCCGAACTATCTATAGCTGTCGTCTGTTTATGATATATGAACTGAAAGAAAACCAACTTTGTTGGGGGAAAAAGGTTGCCAGTTGCGCTCTTTTGGCACTTTCGATCTTCTTAAACTTCCCGATACCTTATCTACTAATTCGTTACTATCTATAATAACAAACCCATGGATTTCTCATCGAGGAAGAGGCGCTTTTGGGAGCTATTTTCATAACGGACATAAAAGTTATACCATCAAAATCGTAAGGTTTTTTAAATGATGTCGATGAATTAATGTAAGAATTCGAAACTAATCAAAACAATCTACAGACTACAGACTAATCTACAGACTATGAGTGCCGCCGCTGCAATCACCTCAACAGTATTACATCAACTAAATTCCAAACTGCGATAGGAATACTAAAAAAGTTCGATACAAAATTTCTTGTATTAAATTAAAAAAATTCTTGTTATTTCGTGATATAAAAATTATAATCCCTAATTCCGATATTTTTAAGGAGTTGGAATGAAATGAGTCGTAATTTGATGATTCAATGTTTGGATATAAAAAAATGCAGCTTCAAAAATTTTCTTTAAGTTTGAGATGACTTATCCAAACTTTTGTTCGACAAAGTAGAGAGAGAGAGGGAGAAAGAGGAGGGGGGGGGGGTAACCATCTTTCTCTTCCATTCACTCAAATAAATCAGTAGCAACGAACGAAACATATTTCTATAGGCTATGAACTATTGAATGTAAATAAGCTTGTACTATTTTATAAGTTTTATTGCAGCGTAAAATCAATATGGAAACATGTTGTTGTCACGGCCTAGAAGATAGATCCAAAACATGAATTATTTTCAGTGTACAAATTTCCTTTTTGAATTCTCAAGCAGATCCATACCAAGGGATTGCTGACGTTTTTTATTTTCTCATGAAATATTCTTTCTATGAAAAAATATTTCATAGCAGACTGCAACCCATACTTGACAATATTTATGTTATACCTGCCCATCAATTTGGATTCCGAAAGCACCATTCAAAACGAAACGAAACCAAATAAAAGAGAAATGGTGACAATTGTACTGGCTTATGAACAGGAAGTGTAAGCTATCGATGTTCAACAGAATATTATTATATAAAAGCATTATCAAACCTAACTGGACTTAGTCTTTGCAAAGCTGTCCAAATGATATATATCAAATGTTGGTATACTTTACTTGAACAGTAGCGAACGAGTCATTTGCAAGGCAAGAAAAATTTTGCTATGGATCAAAAATAGCGATTCATTGTAGCTTGAAGTTTACTGTCCTTCTAGACAGACAAAATTGTTACCAATTTGAAAAATTCTTTGCTATACTAGGCGTACGATATTTTGTTGGTGGCGACTATATTGCGTAAAATCCTCAAAGGAGTCTATCACTTGACTAATCCCATAGGGCGAGAACTTTTTAGAGCGATGGAATTAACACATTACGACTCTCGTGCATACAGATAAAATAACTTAGTAGCCAGAATGTTATTGGTTTCTTTCTGGTGAAACGCAATACCAAAACACCACATTGCTGTAGAGTCTTGTAAACGTAGCCTTACATCTCAAATCTGCTAAGAAAATTGAATATGCGGTACAGAATATTAAACAACGTGCTTTAGCAGGCAGCTTGGCGATTCGACAGAACTTAGTATAAATATTTATTCGACTATTGTTAGCAATGTGTCGATTACTTCTTAGGGAAATCGTAAGCTGAGACGGAAAAAGATTAAAACAATACTAAAAGAGCAGAATACTGCTGAGCTCACCTGATACTTTGTTGGCGTATCTCCTACAAAAAGCAATGGAAAACATCTGCTTCTCATGTACCCCCAATGAAAAGGAGAACTGGAGATTGGATACGAAAAGGTACTGAATAAAGCACAAACCTTTACTCAGGATCTGTCCGACGTGACTCAAACCATTTTCCGACTACAAACGCAGAATTGGATCGTTCATATCATGAAGTAAATTAATTCTCATTTTTAAATGGATAACCAGATCAATGAATGACTTTGGCAAAGGTGAAGGTAAAGCTGTGATTAAGAATGTCAAAAATATTAATAAGAATATAAAAAGAAAAAATATTAACGTACATGAGGATAAGTCTAGTGCCATTCATCTCGAAAATATTTGAAAGCTTTCTGCTTACAAGAATTAAACAAATCATTGAGAGGAAGTTCCTCATACCTTCGCACCAGTTTGGATACCGTAAATATCACTCTACCATTGGATGCGCTAAAAGAGTCTTTACATATAAGAAAAGTGCCCTGGAAGTACTGCACAGCTGCTTTTCTAGATGTGTCACATGATAAAGTGTGGCATTTTGACCTGCTTTATAAAATACTAGCTGCACCCGGCACGCTTCACTGTAAAAATTTTTGTCAAAATGATTGGTTTTTAAACGCTAAACCATCCCCACTTTTCTAGCGGATTCCACTTTCCCTCATCCCACCAACTTGTATTCCAAATCTCATCGCGTATATAAACTAGATGCGAAGGTATTTTGAATTTTTTTATCGCTCATATTTGGATGGAGTACCGCCCCATCCGACCTTATTCAAACTCATGATGTGATTTTTTCCTAATATCATTAACATGTATACCAAATATCAACCCCTTAAATGATGCAAAGGTATTTGGAATTTTGTTTATCGCTTATACGGGGGTGGGACCACCCCCTTCGATTTTAAATATATGTATTATATGTTACTCATGTTACCCCGTCGATCTTGACTCATGAAGTGATCTTCTTCCGAACCTATTAACACGTATACCAAATACCATTCCCGTACCTCACATAGTTGCAAAGACATGTCGATTTATGTTTATAGATTATATGGCAAGTGGGAAACTACCCCCTTCTATTGAAAATATATGTTTTCTATATTACTCAAGAATAATGTAGAATTCTAATTGTGAAAATTTTTTGTAATCGGTCAAGTTGTTTTTGAGTTTATTTACATAAATACTAACCTTTCCTCTTTATAATATTAGTAGTAGATATAGAGAAGGGGTGGCTACCTCATGCTTGGAAAACAAATAGAAACTTTGTAGTACATAACGTAATACCAGACTTGGACGTAGTAAACTTTAGGGTACTATGAGACCACCCTTGTTCATAGCGGATTTAACTTTGTCGGAACGTACACAAATGCAGATGACATTATAATCATGGCACAAAGACGCGAAACCAAGCATTCAGTAATTCACCGGTTAATTTGACAATCTTAAGTACGGGCTAAATTTTAGGATGAACTCTTAAAAATTTGGGAAAGTAATTTTTAATCTTAGGAGAGTCAAATGTACGCCAGTCTATACAAACAACTGCTAAGTATGCTAGGGATATACCAAAATATTTACAAACCGTAAACAACTTGGCATGATACTAAAATTTAATGGTCTCAACAGCAAATAAAATACTTATTTACAAAAATGGACTTATGGAACTCAGAGCTATGACTCAGCATCTACAAGTGACCTGACAATCATCCAAAGATTTTAGATGAAACTTCCTCGCCACTGTACATAAATAATAGTATAATCCACAACGACTTAAGACTACCAACGGTGCTTGAAGAAATGCTTAAAATCAATAGAAACTAATGGACTAATCGCGCATCCAAATTCACTAGCATTTACAAAGAAGTCTATTAAGGTATCACGCCGAAAATTTAATCCACTAAGCTTCAAATACTCGCTCTGTTTAACACTAAAAATGACAAAATAAAAATTTAATTGTTCTTTTATTTATTTTTTCTATTTCTTTTTTTTTATTTTATAGGGTCGATATATGAAACACAGATTTGTATACCGACTATAGTCACACTCGACTGCAACTTACTTTTAACTAAAAAATACAAACAAAAATAGAAACTCCACTAAGAGCTTGTTTTTCTGAACCCTGAGCGGCAGACTTGAGTTTTACTCTCTTACAATCTCTTACTCAGACAAAATAAAGAGAGACAACGCCATTCAACTTTCAACAACGTTCAACGAAACTAAGCTGAAACTATAAAGATTTCATATCAGTTGCTTTCTCACCTCACAACGTCTCGCAACGCAGCGCGCGTCCGCTTTAAACAATTAAACAAAAAAACAAATAATTTAAATTAAATAATAATAATTTTCGTTTTTTTTTTATGAAAGTTTAAACCGAGCAAATGCAGTGTGCAGTGATTGCATATATTTTTGGATATAAAGTGTGAAATGTGTTTTCTGTTGTTGCAGCCCGTGTGAGACATTAGCAACAAAAACAAAAAAAAAAAAAAAGTAATAATACAAATAAATAAAATAAACAACCAACTGCATTGTGCACCCCCGCAAGTAAACATTTCAGTGTGTGTTTTGTGCCTGTGTGTGGGTGTGTTTGCATTTTGAGTAGATTCAAATTAGAATCAAAAATAAAAAGTTTTGTGCACAGAAAATGTCAAATAATTTAATGTGATTTACTAAAAAAAAAAAAAAATTGTGCATAATTTGTGTGTGTATGTGTGTGTGTGCATTCGTGATTTAACTATAAAAATTTAATAGTAATCATCTTCTAAACGTTATAATTTCGAAATAAAGTTTTATGACTTCTTCTACATTTTGTTGTTGTTGTTGTTGGAAATTTTTTAAATAAAATTTTTGCTTTGTTTTTTTTAGGTCGTTGTTGTTGTTGTTTTTTTTAATTTGTGTTAACCACTTGGTTTTTTTTTTTGCTGAATTCTGATTTATTCTTTGTGGTTTTTCAATGAATTTTCGCTGCTTGCGTCACAGTCGACGTCGTGACGTCGCTGTTAGTGAAGGTGTTCGGTGGTTGCATTCATTGATCTTTGCTTCTAATTAAGTTGTTTTTGTACAACACTAACAACGACAACAAAGAAAAAGAAACCAACAACAATACTGTTTTTTGTTGTTGTTGTTGTTGTAAATGATCGTGCGTTGGCTGACTTGGCTTAAGTTTTTGTGTTGTAATCGATTTGTTGTTGTTGTTGTTGTTGTTGGCACTGCACGGTAGTTAACTTTTTATTTCAATTGACCCAATTCTTATTGTAGTTATTAAGTGTCTTTAATACACTACACAAATAATAGGCGAAAATGTATTAACAGTTTGTCCTCGAATTTGCAACATTGTTTAGGATCGTGTATGATCGCAAATAGAACATTTAATTTTGAATGATTAGGGAAGATAAGTTGAACTAAACTTGTATGATTTCGAGAGAAGTTTAATTTTTCTACTAACTGAACCTTATTTGCTTCGCCGCCTGTAGTAAGGCCAAACGGTTCACACTTGTTCCATGCATCTTAGTTCCCCCGATCCCATTACCATGTATACCAACGCTGTAACTCAAATAGATGCAAAAATTTAATCCAATTTGTTTTTTCGGTTATGTAGAGAGACGGAGCATTGACCAAATAAATCCTACCCACCCGCACTCCCGACATTTTGGCAAAATTTGATCCAATCCCATTGAAATGTACCCGAAATTTCGTTGTACCTCAAATTGAAGCAAAGATGTGATAAATTTTGTTTTTTGCTTATATGGGGGGTTGGGCATCACCCCTCCGACTTAGCAAAAAGTAGCCTATGTTCTATTACAATATCCCATCTATGATTTGTCTCCCTTAATCAAAACTATTTTACGGCTAGCAATGGCTGAAAATTAAAATTATGTTAAACGCCATCTACCGGTTGAAACTATAAAAAAGAACTTAAAAAAAACTTTATGACATTTTAAATTGCCAAAAAAGTGGTATATAAAAAAATAGGGAGTGGCAATGCAAGATTAAACTGTACAAAAATTTGTATATCCGCCTAGGGTTAGCGGGGTGTTTCAAGTTTAAGTGGCCCAATGGTGCGCAACAACTAATCAGACTGAAGACAGACAGACATGGCTAGATTGACTCATCTCGAACTAATCAAAAAATATATAATTTATGGCGTCTACAAAGCCTCTAGAACCAAATCTTTGATGTTTGTCTTAGTCCGATAGCTCACAAATGTACCATCGATTCAACCCTTAAAGAAAAAAATTTGTATATAAATAATGTATATAAATAAGGTACTTTGTTAGGGTCATGCTTTATGAAGTGTGTAAGAGATACCCATAAAACAATTTCCAATTTTGGTAGGAAGCTCATTTCTATGCTCATATTTTTGGAATCCAAGATTTTTGGTGCATCTTTCTTAAATTACCGGCTTGCGCTGGTATGCCCCTTCATTGCCTTCCTTTTGTATACATGAGCCATCAACGAGAACTAAATTTTTCAAGTCCAATTTTATAATATTTGATATATCCTAGCATGATACGATTCTTAGCTGACCCGACACGCTCTGATATACATCCCTTTGCGTTTCTCTTATATAAGGCCATGTCACAACAACATGTATCTAGTGACTATAGATTCGCTGTGTTGGATTTTCAAGAAAGCCAACAATTATAACCCAGCATAATTTCTTCAACACAATATTCCTGCTCTTCCCTCAACAACTCTGTCCACAATTTCATGACTTCATGAAGTAATATGAAGTATATTTCAACTATTTGAGAATTATCTGCTTTATTATGCGATTTATGTCAATTATGATTCCCAAAAAGTTTTAAAAATTCTGTATGGCGGTTATACTATTTTAGGATAGATTTATTATGTCTACATGCTGCGCTGGAGTGCATTCAATAACTTCTTTAAGTTTAATGGTGATCGGATGAATGGTGTTGGAATCTATAAAGGACATATAAGCCCTTAAACATACATCGATTAATTTTTATATATGGTTAGACATATGTTCTCTATTCAATATTTAACAAAAATAGTGACATTTCGTCAACATTTTCAATATGTGCAGATAGAAGTAAAAGTAACTAAAAAATATTTTCTCAAGTTCAAATTTTGTCCACACTAGATGGCTTTGAACTGCATAAATCTACCATAAGATCTCTACGCCCTTCAAGTTCTGTCTGTGGCTTGAAAGGTCTATACAGATCTTCTTAGTGAGTAGCTCTATTTGATGCTCTAAAAATGAGTTCCTGAGAGTGAGTGAAAATCTTTCCTATTTTGAGCCAGACGGTAGAACATACGAAATGCTCAAATTTTTCTATTTCGGTGACACAGTACTTCCAGAAAGACCTTCTATTCTGGTAGCATCCCTCCTACCAGTATAAAAAATCTTTCTGTCGCATTAAGTTAGAACTCGACTTAGTTCTTTTCGAAGCTTAAGAAGTGTTTGAGTTAATCCAAAAAATATAAATTTAGTATGGTCCGCTGCTTATATGAAAGAAGTTTGGCCCTTAGACGAGCCTTTTTAAGATAAGTTCCCAAGCAAATATTTATTAATATATAAAAATACTGACATTCAGTCTGGTATGGAAACTTGTTTAAACATTCGAATTACAGACTTTCAACTTGGTAACCGGTATTGGTACACATTGGATTACTAGAACATATAGCGCACATAAAAACCTATGGTGACATAAGTTTATTGTGTTTATGTTTTGTCAGATAAGTTTAATATATTTGTATCTCATATAAGTGGATATTTTTTACTAATATTGCATTAAACGGTATCAAGACTTCGCTTATACCGAATGCACATGTTTTCTGTAACAGCATTCAAATAACCATTCTAATCGTTGCACTTACAAGTAAATACAGTCCATATATAATACTCGTGAATGTTGGCAATGATTTGGTTGTGCAGCGTAGGTGTTTGCTTTGAAATAATTAATGTTTATTTGTTTAGCGTTCTACTTAAACTTTAATTTGAAAATGTTTGGCTGAGAATTTGTTTGTTTAGACAAGACAGACAGACAATACGAATTTAGTTGCGAAAGGTTTTGGAGTGCAATTGGAGATATTTTTCTTGGCTGTAAACAAATTTTAATTGAAATCTGAATATTATTTGAGGCAAATGTTTATATATTTTCATGGACTCAAAATGGAAATAATTTTAAAGCCGTTTTTTTTTTAACTAGAAGGTGCTAAATAGCTAGATAAAAATTCAGTTTTATATGAATGAAACTTCATTATTTCTTGTGGGTGTGTTAAAATGTATGAAAAATTTTGAACCAAAAATAAGTTCTTGATACTAAAAGTATCGCCTCTAGTTAGAGTATAGAATGGAGCATATTTTTATATATTTAATACTCCTTTACGTTTGAATGTCATGGAATTCCTTTTAAATGTCTGAACTGATTTTTATAAAATTCTTTGTGTATGTTTGAATGGATCGATGGATGGTTTAGATTAACAATTACAGCCGGTTTATGCCGCTGGGAGTGGGTACTATTATGTATGTCATGAATCTCTACATAAACAGCTGGACCGATATTGATGAAATTTCTTGAGAGTGTTTGAGTGGGGCGCTGGATGGTTAAGATTAACAATTAGACCTGGTCTATGACACTGGGATCATGTACTAGCAATTTTTTTTGCATTTCTGAAGATAAAATTTCTTAAAATGGACAAGAAAAATCAATAGATGTGTTTGCGAAACCCTTTAGAGTAATTACATTTTTTCCCAGCATATCTCAACATTTTCAAGTTTAATTATTTAAGCAGTTCAAAATTAGAAGCTATTTTTGTTCACGTCTAAAGTATTTTTCGAATGAAGTTTCACACATTTGTTTTCTCTAAGTATCAAAGTTTCAAAGTAGATCCATTTCGCACAACTAAGGAAAGCATAAAAAAAGTTTTTAGATGATTTATCAATTGAAGCAAAATATTTATAAAACACATTTTAGAAAAGTGTCTACAATTTGGTGTATGAAGTTCTCCCAGCTATACGAAGTTCTGAAGGCAAACCATGTATATACTTCATAAGCTTATGAAACGATTTTAATAAAAAAATTTTCACAAAACGTCACACTTAGTCTCCACATAAATGCTTACAGAAACCATAAGCCGAAACCAAAAATTGAAATGAAGACATAGACTTCTTTATGCCACATGTGCAATGCAACTCTAAGCGCTTAAAGTAGACTACTAACGACTTCAAGTAAACGAACCGCAGCCAGACAATTTACTTTTTGTATAGAAGAAACCACATTGAATTCGTATAAAAAAAAAAAATAAGAAAAACCAATTGCAGACAGGCGGTAATATATTAATTTGATATATGAACGTAACACTTTCAAAATATGCAGCCACAGCAAGACTAAAAAATAATAAATAATAAAAAATAATAGTAATAATATGACAACAACAACAACAACAACAACAAATAATCAGTGCACCCACCTTAAACCAATAAAAATATTGTATTAACTTATTTTCTTTCTTTAAAGTAAAATAAAAAAAATCTTAAATAAAATAATTTCATGTGAAAATAATAAGAAAAATCAAACGAAAAAAAAAACCTTTCACTTAAAAGTCAATAATACTAAAACGTATAATGATTCTGGCTGTGTGAAAGAGCATATCTGTGTATCTTTTAGTGTATCTGTGTGCGTGTATCTAGTAACATTTGCTAGCCAAAGTGCAAAGTGATTTATAGAATACAAAAATAAAAACTGCACACAGCACGGAGGCTTGTCTTGATCTAAAACAACCAACGAAGTATCTAATAGTTACATATATTTATTTTTTTTTCGTTTGTATCTACTACTAAAAAGTACAACAACAGCTAAACTTAGTTCAATTGCAACGAAAACGAGTTGAAAATCGAAGCACAATGCTTGAATCTATCTATACGCTCTGCTAGAAATACAAAATCTGATTCAATAGTTTCGGAACTAAATGAAAAGGAAGGCAGAATAAAATGTCGAAATAATAATTTTTTTTTTAATGTAAAATATAAAAAAAAAAATGAAGTGTAAACGATTAATTTAAATAGCAAAATTTATTTGTTTCTCAATCAGTCTGACCGACATTTGTGTGCATCAAAATAAGCTGGAAGTGAAAATGATGTCTTTTTATATTCTAATCATCGTCCCACGCTCAGAAAATTTTCACAATAAATCACTGATTTTGTATGAAAAATCTTTTTTAGTATAGATATCAACTTGAAATTCAATGAATGGCAACTTCACACAAATAGACTAGTTACCATGCCACACCCAATGCAATATATAGCCTGCATGCAAAACAAATGCCAACTTTACGTGTTTTTGTATGAAAAACTATTCTATTAAAGCCAAATTCAATATGGTGGCTTCTTTTTGATAGAGGAAAACCTTATATAAATATATTAATAGCCCACATTTGGAGGTTAACTCTTTGAAAAAAAAGCATACCTGACAAAACCCAAGTAACTTAGTGCTTACTTTTTTTTAATATAAATCTTCGAGATGTTTGGCGAAGACGACATATTTGACTAAGTTCTAACACCATAATGTATCCAATTCAACCAGTAATGCCGACTTTTAGGTGTGTCCTTTTTGGGGTTTCTAAACTATATCAGTGGGCGCATCCATTTTACTATTAAAAATAGCCTCCATGTATACATTTATTTATATTTTTTTATATTAACTTGGACAGAATATATCTTTTGGACAGAATATTAACTAGCATTGTCTATCGACAGTTATGATCGAGTTTATGCTTTCTGGATTTTGTCTGAATTTTGCAAAATTTTATTTTGTAATTATTTCAAATTCTAATTCCCTGAAAACTTAGATTCGGAACGCACAAAAAAATAGAATTACGCATATTCATCGATCCAGAGTTGTGATCTTGAGTTCATACAAAAATCCCATACATTTTTTAGTACTTCCCGAATTTAAAATATATTTAAAATTTTTTTATGCAAATTTTCCATTTTTGCTTTTGGACTAATACGAATATTTGTTAAAAATTAGTTATTGGTCCTAACGTTCTCAAGTTGCATAAAAATATTTAAAAAAATGTAAAAGGAACTGGTTCTCCGTGATGTTGTATATAGTCATTCCAACAAATTTAAGAACATAGAGAGGACATTTTCTGCTATACATATTTTATTTTTCTCTTTTTTTCCCGATGTCATTTGTGAAATTTTGTGGTTATATTTTCTGATATGCGAAAAATTCCAAGAAATCCATCTACCTGCTCTAATTATGAAGAAAATCCACCCATGAAGTCACTCAAATACAAAGATTTTCATCAAAATCGGTCCAGCCGTTTAGCAGTAGTTCAGTGGTATTCGGAAAAATTGTATATAAAAACCAATGTAAGTCCAAATGTTCTTACTCTAAAATTTTGGCAGTCTCAAAGTCAATGTATCAGAAAAGGAGTTATACAGTTGGAACGGTGCCGATCTCACTTCATGTGTATAGTTCAAAAAGCAGTATTTTGGAATAAATTCTTATTTTTCGAATACTTCCATTCGAATTTTTGACCACTAGGCGATACTTCCATACATAAATAGATGAGTCTTTTGCAATCTTCGAGATAGCTCATACACGGGTCGCCATTCTTACTGGAGTTTTTGCCTCACAACTTCAAATTTAATTTGAAAGCTCTGTATCGAAATATATATTGCATCTTGTTTATATACTTTTTTCATGATTTTATTACCCAAACTCATAACTAATACTGCCTATAGGCCAGTTAAAAATCTATACTTTAAATATTCAATATTTTCCTTAAAAATATGGAGGTCAATATTCTTTTTATCGTACGCTTAAGCGTGCAGGTTTTTATGGGTCTGTCCTATTATTTGTAATCTCCAATACGGCTGAACCGATTTTAATAAGACTTTTATTGGCATATAGAGTAGATTGGTAAGAATCAGAGCTTAATAAGATAATGCACTCATAAAAGAATCAAGCAAGAACGCTATAGTCGAGTGTGCTCGAC
Source organism: Leucophenga maculata (assembly GCA_035044805.1). Taxonomy (NCBI): domain Eukaryota; kingdom Metazoa; phylum Arthropoda; class Insecta; order Diptera; family Drosophilidae; genus Leucophenga; species Leucophenga maculata. The sequence goes on along the minus strand of JAWNNP010000135.1, from coordinate 740,368 downwards.
TTCGAGATACTCTATAGCCCCATTGAACCTTAGATTTGTATGGGTGATTTCTTCTTATCTGAAACCGTATATCATATATCATTGAGATTATTGTAATATACAACAAGCTTGTCACTTCACGTTAAACTAAATCACAACAACAACAACAACAAAATTCCAGAAATGGGGACGGACGTGTATGGCGATTTTTATTCCTGCTGGTGCTCTGAATTGGAGCTATATGGAATGTTTCATCAGAATTTAAGTAAAATATACAAAAGTTGGCATTTTAAAACAACAAGAAAAAAACAAATTTTTCATTCATAAACTTAGAAAGGATGTCCATGTTTTTATGGGTACTACCCTTTAGAGAGGGGTTGGCACGTTGATTTAACATTACCTATCTGAAAAGGGAATAGGAGACATAAAATATCCAAATTTGAACGCTATATATTCTTTAGTTTCCATAACCAGACAGACGCACATGTCTATATCGACTTGAGCTTTTGTAAGGAGGCTACAACATTTAATGTTCAGAATTGTATCCGAATTGAATATTTTATAAGGATTGACATAAAATATCAAAAATTCGTAATTTTTAGCTGAATTAACAGCAACCACAAAATTTATTTTACTAAAATACCCAAAAAGGTTGGCGAGATTTTTAGGGGGGCTATCACTTCTAGTATTCCGATTTGAATCTAAATGGAATATTTAATAAGAAGTAACGTAAGTTAGATCAAATTTGGTTTTTCTAGCAAAATTATGCATTAAAATTGTTTCATACAAAAACTCAGAATGAGGAGTCGATTTGCATGGTGAGTGCCAAGCACCCTTAGCGAGGGGTGGGACGGAGCTGGCATGTTCATTGAATATACGTGAATGAACAGAAGAATTAAAATATTCCAGCTTTAAGCCTCTAAGTTCTCGATTTTCACACGTACAGACGGAAGACAGACTAACTCGATTTGTAATGCCAATCATAAGACCCTCTTATGGGATCTGTCTCAATGAGAGAAAAATATTTTGCTCATTTGCCTAATTTATTTTATTTTCAATATTCCGATATTATTGAATCAGATCTTGTTTTCCTAAACATCGCACCATTCTCCTCGGCAGTGCGCCGTTAGTTGTCGCTATCAATCTGCGCCGAGTAACCTATATTCAAAATAGACTATCCTCCTCTACTATGTATTTGCAGCAGCAGTGCCCAGTCAGACAGCTCGCCGAGCCGAGATGCCAAAGCAGCCAGCAGCCGAATCAGCTGCAACAGCGAGCAACAAAACCAAGTGAGAACTTGGCTAGAAAAGAACTGTGCGCCAAGTGAAAAAATATAAAGAAGAAGAATAATACAAAGAAGAAGAAGAAGACGAAGAAGAAAAAAAGCGTTAAAACAAGTTTCGTTTTGGCGTTTTACGCGAATATGCTAAATAATAAATAAAAGTATAAATAAGAAAAGACAACAATCGAGAATTGAGAATCGAAAACAGTCGGTCGGGCGCGCGTTCAATTCTCAAGACAGAAAAAAGTGACCTACAAATACAGGTTTTTCGGTACTAGCCCCAGTCGCCCGTTGTGGTTGAAGTCGAAGGCAGTCAGCCAACGAGTTAGCCAACAAGTCGAGCCAGTCTACAACGCTGTGAGAACAGACAGCACCAGCAACAACAAAAGCAAGAGCAACAGCAACATGGCTACAACGGCAGCAACTGTGGTTAAACGACCTGGACCACCGGTTCCACCCAGACCGTTGCATGCACAACGTGAATCAATGAATACGCAACGTTTTGCTGCAGCAACACAAACACCAACAACAATGGTTAATAAGGATTCTTCTGCTGCTGTGCCACAAAAGAAATCGACACTCGTTGGGCAATTGACGAATGCAGTGGGACGTACCTTGGTCTACAAATCGCCCTCATTGAATTTACAAAAGAAGCAAGAGCAACGTGAGCGGCGCAATTCCGGCGCCGAGTTCATACAACAACAACAGCAACCGAAATCACCAACAACAGCAGCAGCTGCAGCAACACCGCCCGTGACTGCACCAAAACCGCCACTGAAATTGCGTAAAGCGCCGGATGTGCCCACAGCTAAACCGCGCTCTCCCACAGTAGAGGAAGTGCCCAAGAATAATAATAGTAATGTTGTCATTGTACAATCCGTAAATGGTGCGGTCAACTTGAATCGCCACAACTCGCTCAGCTCACCAAAGCATGCTGCAACAGCTGCAGCCACTGCACGCAAGGATGCGCCACGTTACAGCTTGGGTAGATTGGATTTCGAGCGCGCTGGCTTACAGCCTGCCAGTCAACCGTTGCCGAAACCACGTAAGATTGTGCAAATGCCAGTGGCCACATTGGATGTGGATGATCTGCCGGAACAGCAGTCCGCCAAACAGTTGCAGGTAGTGGTGCAGCAACCGCAGACGTCGAGCATATTTCGTCGTTCCAAGACGACGCTGGATAATATTGCAACACGCGCGAATGTCACGACTATCAGTACAGCAGCATCAGGTGCAACTGGTGGTGGCGGCGGAAGTTTTCTCGGTGGCAAAACCGTGGAGTTTAAGAATAATTTAAAGAATGCTGCCGAGCGACTCTTCTCAGAGATTATAATCAGTCAGTCACAGAAACAGCAACAGCAGCAGTTGGCAAACGAGCAGGCAACAATAATCACTAAGCATGAGCGTGCAATACAGCATCAGGCATTGCTGGAGCAGGAACTGGCATGGGAGCGGCAGAAGCGCATCGCACAGCAGCTGCAACAACATCAACAGAAGTCAGCAACACCCACGCATGCGGTAACGATTGTCTCCTCCAGTGCTGCAACGGCGGCCAATAATTGTACGCGCATTAATATTGGCAGCGTTAATGCGGCTGGCAGCGCCAGTAGCAATGCAATTGTGCCCGCCAACGCTACGGCAAGCAGCCACAACACCAACATGAAAACTGTTAGCGCTGGCAATACGCCCGAGAAGAAGAATACCTTTCATGAAATGCTAATTTCCGAATTGGCAGCCATGCGCGGCAGATCATGTTCACTGGAGCAGTTGCCAACGGAGCGTCTGACAACACCAACAGCACCAACAACAAAAATAAACACACCAAAACAGACGATGACTCCACGCGCGACACCATCACACAATGCAACAAAGCCGGTGACGTCAAAACCAACGCCCACCAAACCATTGACACGTAAACGTTATAACTCAATTGAAGATCAAGATCCCGATGATGTTGACGATGAAGAGGAAGAGGACGTCGATGCGGATAATATTGAAGATACCGACGGCGATGCCGATGAAGATGATGATAGAACAATGATGGCTTCTGTTGGCAAGACGCCCTCATCAGCATTAGTGGCATCCAATACAACGAATTCGAATTCAAATTCGAATACAAACTCAACACAACGCAAACGTTGCCCTTCCGGCTGTTCGTCAGACTCCTCACCCTACGGCACCGAACGCTCGACACGCATACGCACCTCGGATTGGATCGAGGTGGGCGATAATGGCAAACAAGTGACTATGAGCAGTTGTCACATAAGTCTCGAGGATTCGGGTCTAGAGGATGAGGAACGTCTTGATGAATTGTCGTCGTCGGGTGTTGGCGATTCGTGGGACAGCGTAAAGGAGGCGGAACATGAGACGAAACGGTGTCGCAATGTTAAAAGGTAAGTTTGCATAAAATTTATCTTACATATGTTGGTTTCGTCTAGCAAGTGTCTATAGGATTTGCTTCGAGTTAAATTATTAAATTATAATATAGAGTCCATATGGAAAAAAACTTTCTGCATTATTTTTTGTGATGACAATCAGTTACTGAAATTAAGATTCTTATAAATGTAGAATGAGATGAGCGGAAAATCTCTCCATATCTAATCTGATGTGGCCTGCTTATAATCCTAAACATATCACGATTCTAATCAACCTAAATAGGAGGAGGAGAATCAGTTCAGGACTTCATGTGCTTTTCTCCGGCCTCAAGATGAAGAAGATTTGGCTGTTTGGGGAGCATCTTTCTATACAACCAAGTGGATATATAAATAAGTCGAACTCAGATCCATGCTGAGCTTTATTTAATCCACAAAATAATTGGCTAGAAAAAATATAAGATTTTATGTGCCAGTTTTAGGCTTACATGACTGATACCTAAGTCTTAACCTAGTATTAAAGCTCACACACTATACATCTTTGACAGCTTCTTCGCAGCTTTAAAGTATTTCATTGATTATCGCATCGCTGTCAGAATGTATCTTATCTACATGCGGCGGCATCGCTTCCAAGTAGCTGCTGCTGCTGCAGCCACAACTGTTGACAACAAAAACCGAAAGTCACTTGAGAGTGAATTTTACGATAATTAGGGTCAGCCACAGTCAATTCAGCGCAGCTCAGCGAATCGCATTGAATCCGATGTATCTACATGTGTCAACGAGGTCATAAAGCAATAAAAAAATAAAGTATCTACAGCAATCTTCTGCTTCACTTCTTTCACTGGGGCGCTTTGTGTGAGTTTTCCACCAGCTTATCAGTGGCGTAAAAATCAATAATGTAAAAAGCCGCAAGCCGATAAGATACAAAAGCCTGCAACAACGTGTATCTGACAGATAAATTAGCACACGCAGGTAGTTCACAGGTACAGATACGAATACATATACGACTTGTATGGTGGGCGTTCTTACCTGACTAACTATCACGCTCGCTCAGAAACAATAGCAGCTATTTTTATTGTCTGTTGGCATTTGGCAAGTTACTTTAAAACATGGAAACAAAAAAAAACAACAAAAAACTGCAACGACGGGAAAAAATGCCAACAGATCATGTTTGTCTGTAATTTTCACTGGGCTTTTGTTTGTGTTTGTTGTTTCGAAGACGACGTCGACAACGACGACTCCGGCGGTTTGACATGCTTTACATTCCACAGTGAACGATTAAGGTAACTCGCAGTCACTCAGTCAGTTAGTCAGTCAGAGACAGTCAAGTGTACCTTGAATAAATCTGTATCTGTAACTCACATGCATGCATGTAACTTGTATCTCGGTTTTACTGTTTTGCGCGTACCTGCACATTAGATGCAAATTTAATGTAAAATTTTCGACTCATTACCAATTTAGTTACTGAGATATTATTCAGCCAGGCAGTTAGTCAGTCAGTCAGTGAATCAGTTAGCTAAAAGTATCTGCGATGTATCTATGTACTTAGTTGATTTAGTTAGCAGCAAAGAGTCTTGCGCTGCGTCTGTGCGCTCATTTAATGCTGCTGCTTCTGCTGCTGACACCGTTTCGATGGCGTTGCAAGTTGCATGCAAACCGGTGTATCTTCTTCTTTTGGCTGCAACTTTTGCAATACGTTCACGCGCTGCCTTTTTTTTGCAGTTTATTCTGTAATTTTTAATTTAAACACATTTATGCTTTTAATTAAACACTTTATGCAGTTAGTTCGAATGGCTGAAGTCATTTATGAAGGCTCATATTTTGCGGCTTACTTCAAATTAAAAAATTTAAAATTTTATTTTGAATATTTTTTTTTAATATTTTATCAAGTTTTGGTATCAAAACATTTAAATAAACTGGTTAAACTTGTTTTGCTGTAATTTTATTGTTAAAATATTTTTATTTCTTTTTTTATAAAATAAAAATAATTCTTTTTATTGTGACTCATATTGTTTGGCATTTTTCCTCTTCCAATTCTAACCGAGAACTTCATTCGGTTTGTTTAATTGTGCTTCTCCAGTTCAGTCGAGCTTTAGATATGTTTATACGATTTGATGCATGGTTTTTTTTTGTGAAATTCACTGAAGCGTGTTGGTGCTTTATACGAAGAGGAGTGCTAATAAAAGTTTGCTAAGCAGTGTTGCGACGAAACAGAAATCTAATAGTTTAACGGAATCCATTGCGAACAGAGATCTAAGCATAAAATCAACTAAGAATAAGCCATTTTTCTAAAATTAAACTTAAAAAAATGTATAGTTGAGAGTGCTCGAGTTGGAGAACTCCATTGAACCTTAAATTTGTATGGGATCCGATAAGGATGTATATAGAATATTTTATATTGATAAACGTAAGATTAACAAAATATGTTATTTCTTACTAAATTAACAAACACAATATTAAATTTTATACAAAAATTCAGATAGAGGGGGAAGGTACATACATTAAATAAAAATATTATTAAGAAGCATCTATATATCCTTGCTTGCTCTATCTCTTTACCTCTTATAATCCTCAATATATGACAAGCTGTACCAACCACGCTTCGCTGTACGCCGTAAAAACTATTGTCAAAACAAATGTTGTCTCTAAGTGTCTACAAATTTTTGTTCTCAATTTACAGCCCAACCATCCCTACTTTTCCAATGTATTTAATTTCTCATGGTCCCATTAACAAGTATTCCAAATATCATTCCTTTTTTATCGCTTATATGGAGGAGGTGAGGCATCGCCCACTCCGATTTTAACAAACAGTAGCCTAAGTTCTTTTCCAAAAGTTCCATCTATTTATATACCAAAATTCATACAAATTGGTTTAGCGGTTTAAGCGTCGTGTTCGCACAAACAAGCAAACAAAAATTTGTCTACGATTTTATTAAATGTATAGATTAGCTTGGAAGAACATTCTGTCCATGTCCGTCTATCTATTCCTCTGTCTGCGCTCTATTCCCTAAGGCTTTTATATATTGGAACAAACTTATGAGGATCACCATGATTTAACCAAAGTATGATCCCCATCCAAGATTCTTCAATGTAAGCCAAAATTTTTATAATAATAGTTTTGGTACGTTTAACTTCGATTAGATGGTTTTTTAACAAACCTTTGAAAAGGAACTTTCGTTTAAATTTGTTTGGGAGAGTGAATTGCCATTTTCATATCACGGACTTATGAATCAGAATCTTATGAAAGTTTAGAGATGTTCGTCTGTCTGAATGCCGTTGAAAATGTTTTTGTGTTTTGGTATCCATTTATGGGAACTCTGATTGTATTATTATTTTGGTCTGTATTTTATAGAGTTTCCATATCAAAATTTCATGTCCTTTTTTAAGGGTAGTCCCTATCAAAACCTATTTACAAATAACAATATATTTTATCAGTTCATATTAACTTACAGTTTGATGAAGTTGTTTAGCAAGAGTATTTATAATCAATGCAAGAAATAACATATAGTAGCTCTGTTAAAGCACAGTTTTTTTCCATTAAATGTCTGAAATTTTGCTGTTACATCAGTGATTTTTTATCTATTCAAAATATGATCTAAATCGCAATCCAGAACTTTTAGAATCGGTACAGCAATTATAATTCTCCAATAGCTTAAATATATTTCATATTAAAAGTTTTTATAACAATTAAAGTTCTCAAATAGTTTTTAGGCCCAATGGATCTATTTATAAAGTCAACTTTCGAACTCTCCCATACATAAACTTTCAACCTCAACCAAGGGTGTCAAAAATTTAAAAACAGCGCATAATACAGACTATCAACACAAAAACACTAATCTATCATTCTAATCAGAAAGATTTTTTAAAAGTGACCCGGAAAAGAGCTGTAATTGGAAGAAATGAAAAAGAGCCGAAACCCTCGATCCTGGTGAAGTATTTTTGGCGTCAAATAGGTTGAGAGAGCGGCTGTCAAAAGCAGTAGAAACACCTGCACGTAAAGCACGTCGGGAACAAGTGCGAATCAGAGTTAGTACAGCAAGAGCTGCTGAAACTCTTCAATAGTATGAAACCCGGCTTGAATGTTATCAATTACGGACGGCTTAAATGAGACAAAGAATCGATTTTTGTATAAATTTTAAATAAAAAAAAATCCGCTAGTATAAAATAAAACTCAAATTTTAAAAAAGCTGGAAATCCTGCTTTTCACGCAATTAAATTTTAAACAAATATATCGGAAAACGGCAACTCTGCTAATATATGACTTTAAGCATATTAGTATATGTATTATTTTTGTATATGTATTATTTTTGTAAACCTGGCATTGCCCTTTTTCTAGTGGTTCTTATTTCTCCCATTGTACTTGATATATGAATTAAATCTCATCAATATGTGTCTTATATTTGCTAATAAGCGATTAAACCCACATGGCCACTAAATGTGCCTTAATTCCTCATGATTATTTTTGTTTTATCTTTGACTGAGTTTGTCTTATGTTGCTGTAACATCAAGGACTAATAAGGTCGCTAATAAGATTTAAAATCTCCACAATATCCTTCATCAGCAGTGTTTAGTTTATGGTCCTCTTTACACTTATACGTCTTTGCATGAAAAAAACATGAACATTTTGTGTATCATAAGATCTGAAACTGTAATCGAATGTTAATCAAAACCGAAATTGCATTCGCAAAGTTTTTGTTTTTGTAAGCATTCTTCGCCGAACTTCCTCTTTGTTAGGCCCTGTACCGAAGGTACAAGAGCCTATTGGTTTTGTGCAAATGTATGTAACAGGAAGAACTAATTGTCGGAGACCCCCCAAAGTTACCCCCATTATGGTCATGAGTGATAGAGGAGTCGATATAGCCATGTCCGTCTGTCCGTCCGTCCGTCTGTGTGAACGAAAGGATCTCGGAAACGGTAATAGATAGAGGCTTCGTGTTTTTTGCATTCGACTAGGACTGCTCCGGAATTTCACAAGTTTATTTTAAAATTTTGCCCTCGCCCCCCTTCCCTATAAAATCACCCCTTAGGGTAAAAATTTCTTTGGGACAAAAAAAATTTGAGTACACCTGTATAAAGTTAACGTCCTTCTAAGCCCAAATCAAAAAAGTTCATCAAAATCAGATAATAAATGACGAGTTTATAAGCAATTGAATTTGAACGACCCCCCTTTTCTTTTCATTCATATTCGCGCAGTTAGAAGTGGTCATGTGTTTGGTCATATGCTCGGGAAACATTTAATGTGTTTGTTAGGCGACCTGAACTGGTACAGGGCCTCTTACAGTCGGTTACGCCCGACTGAAATTTCCTTACTTGTTTTAATTTGGTTTTATCTCGTGTGTTCGAAGAATTTAAAATTTCTTTCTGCTCCATTCTATCTATTAAAGGTTATCTGCGCCACTGTAGCTAAATTGTTCTGGTTTCTCTTATTACACTTTATATATTTATAAATATTATTGCTTTGTGATGTAATAGATATAACGAGAGATCACCAAATGTATTTACTAATTAATTGTTTACTCAGTAATTCTTAATTAATGCGTTGTCATTAGAATGTGAAAAAAAAAATGTTCGCTATTTTGACTAACACATGTCACATGAGTCACAAAAAAACTAAAACAGTCAAAATTAATAGTGCTAATTTTTTTTCTTAAAAACAAAAAGAAACGAAATAATAATACATAGTTGCTTCATTTGATCAGTGTGATTCGTCCGAAATACAGCGACTACAGTTCGACTTACGCGCTCAGCCGGCCACGTCTCGCAGTGTTTCCGAATTTCGTGATAGTTTTTGGTGATTTTTAGTACGAAATAAATGATTCTTGTTGTTTTCGTGTCCTCAAAAAACAATGTTTAAGTATTTAAAATGCTTTTATTAATTTTTGAAAATAAAATACGTGCAAATTCATTAACTTCATTGAATCTTGGTTATTTCACGGAATCCTTTATCAGTTGGATCGAAGTTAACGTTTTTCTTCTAAAATCTGTGAAGTCATATTCTATTATTCCTATTACATATTAAGTATTCTCAGAAATCTGTTTTTTTTTTGTTGTTTCTTAAATGAGTTTCATACTATTCTGGCTACATTTAGGCTCCATGGTGTCCCGCTTTAGTTAAAGAGTCAAGCGTTGTCAGCTGTGATCATTTCATTAAAATTTATTGACTATATTTGACAATTCATGGAATTCACTAATAAATTTTCTTTCGTTTGGCTTTATTTCTAATGTACATTCATGAGACTAACATTTGCTGGATCAATAAATTTTAGCCCTCATCATAGCAAAAATTATATGGTCAGATTTGAAGATATCATTTGAAGATACTTGCTGTTATTACACCTGCTACAGATGTCGTTTGAGGCGGTACCCATTTTCCTGGCACATTCGCATCTGAGACAGTGAAAGTTTGGGATTCCGATTAGGGAATTTAATTTGTAGGTCGAGTTTACCTTACGATAATGAATGCGGTTAGTCTAGATCACTTTTTGTTTGCAGCGTCTTTGTTATTCTTTTAAATTTGCAGCTTGCAGGTGCATAATGACATTCCGATCCTGTGGATTTGGGTCGTCATCTTTAGCAGAACTGCGCCATATAGAAATAGTCTTTGAATTTATTATACAAGATTCAAGTGCTATGAGAGCTGATTGACTGTCTGAACAGAGTTATACTTGCTTGTACCCATTATTTCATGCGGCTTCCTGAAACCAATGTCACCAAATTCTACTTCTGGGGCACATACTAAACCCGCATTAATTTCCTTAGCATCATTACTTTCTATCTGCAATTTATAAAGAAATATCTTCAAAATATTAAAGTATGCTCCAAATTATTTTGGATTTTTTTAATAATCACGAAACTCCGAACTCTTATTAGCACCGCTCGTACCGTATCATTGTTTTAGAATACAAACAAGTATTGTTTATGAATTGCGAATCGCATTATTTTGAGCTTTATCGTTCTGCCCGCAAGCGTGTATACACATAATATGTACATATTTATATTGTATAAATCGTATATGCATTTAAATATGAGCGTATGAGGTGTGCCTCAGCTACGAAAGGGGGTTATTTCTATATTCGATTAGTCATTCAATTAACGTTTAATTGCGAATAACTGTAGGAGAACAGTATTGAGATTGTGTAAACGCTTAAATAGCAACAGCAAAGCTTGAGTCGCAAAAGTCTTTGTTTAAAAAATTTGTTTTAAAAATATGCGACTTATATATTCGTCATATCTATGCATTGCTAGCAGAACTTTTAGATGGAGAAGTTTCTGTTTAGGTTAAACAAAAATTTATTCTACAAAGTTACAAAACATTGTAAAATTTGTATAGTAAAGTGAGTGGCTTTTGTTTTTAACTTTTCTCATAGATACATTGAACTTTTCTAATATATCTTCTACTCGCCAAAGTATTGCTCAGACTGACTAAATTAAAACAACAAACCACAGACTTCAATTAAGTTTGGCTAATAAATACATACAGCAAAGTCAAACTTTGGAACGAACATTTCCGACGTTGTAGCGCCCCAAAAACCAATTAAGCTGCCAATGAATTTTTCAAATATCTAAATTGAACAGAAAAGAAATGAGCGCAAAGAACGTTGTAAAATCTATCCAAGTATCTGAGTATCTGAGTCTGTGCGAAATAAAGAGAAAAGAATAAATTTGTGTGGGTTCGTTACGCTTTTCTATTATTAACGATGAAGCTTCAAAACTGTCGGAAAAAGAAAAAAAAAAAAAACAAGAAAAAATCAGCTGATTAAGTCATTAAAAATATATTCTAAATTGGAAGACTAACGAGCGTTTAATTGAAATGTGGCGCTTTTTTGTAGCGTTTCAGCGTTAAATGAATTATTTACGTGATTTGGCGTTCTACATGGAACATAAGCGTTTGTAAGGAGACTCTAGCAAAGTTCTTGGTTTGGGTGATTGAACTTGATTACAGTGTGCGCTCGAAAATGTGAACTAATTAAGACAATTTTTGAGAAGTAAATTGATTGGTAGGTAGCTATAGTAGACGATTTAAGAACAACAACTGTACAAAATAATTAAATCCTAGAACGTTTTAGAGTTATCTGCATAGTTATGACACCCAACAGTGCAATTGCATCTATTGCCAGAGCGTTCCTCCACAGGCAATCAATGACCTGAAGACTTTCATTTTTGCGATTACTCATCTAGTTATGAATATTTCTCGTTTGAAATTCAAAATGCCTCGTAAATTTACTCGATAACAATGTGTAATTTGGCAAAGTTTTCTTTATTTATCTAACAACGTACAGCGCCAATGTACAATTGGCAGCGCCTTTCATTGAAGTTTGTCCGCTGCATCCGTTTGAAGTGCACTTTTTCTTCATCTTCATCAATGGATGACAGCGTAGATTAACATATGAATTCGTGCAAATAATTAAAGGCAGCGGCAAGACATATCGCATGGTTTGGGCGGTAGTTAGGGGCGTATTTGATAGAGACTTGAGTATGCGGTATTCGGGATTAGATTGGTTGGCAGCAAAAGGCAATACAGGCAGACGGACAGACTGCAAACGTTGTAATTATCAAAAGCAACAATTGTCGTTGAAATATGACTGCGGCAGTGGCAGTGGCAGCGGCAACAACCGACTGACAACAGCAGCGGCAGCAGCAGATTCATGAGGATGTTGCTGGTCACTGCATGTGTTGCTGCCCCTTCATGCAATGTCGTCGCTACATGCAATGACAATAAAGCATAAACCAATTTGCAACGCAAATGTTCAAACTGGAAGCAGCCAAGCTGCGCATATGACTGAAATCTTTTATTCAGCTGCTTATTTATTTTATCTATTTGCTGTTTGCAATTTTCCATTTGCTTCATTTATATTTCTGTAATTTTTTACAATACACTAATCGAATAGTGGAACTGTGTATAATCAATTTGTTGGTTAGTTTGTAACGTGGTAATGATAGGAGACGGATTTTGGCTCTAAATATAAAAGACAAAACAGAAGAATTACCTTGAGTAATGGTCAAATATTCTGAACAATTAAAAATTCCGGATTCATCTTGATTTAAGCTCGGACCTGATCACCTGCAAACACAACAAATCCGTTGTTATCGATGGCTGGTCATATATAATTGTTTTTCGTCTTGATGAGGCTCCTTTTAACACAGTGGCACTTGTAGCCAATATTTGAAGATGTCCGAGCTCATAGAAATATGGTAAATATGGCTTTCGGGACATAAATTAATATTTGGACCGACAAATTCTAATTTATGTTTGCTTGTAATTATATGAACTTCGAAACTCACTTATTTATTTTTTGCTACCTGCTACTTAGCCACATTATCGATCGTATCTTTAACATGATTTATTTGATTATATCAAAATGATGTTTTGGAGCATATCACAGTGATTTTTTTTAAATATGTATTAATAAGTGATTTTTCATATTGTATGAATAAATCAACGGAAAACCTATCAAATATTTTGTATCATGAAGTCGTACTTCGTTTCAATAGGTTGGTCTTCATATTGAGACTTAGCAGTACATATATATATACTCTGCTGAGCTATGAATCTGTAAGCTGATTTTTTTTTTCTGCTGAACATATTTACGAAATTTGGTGAAAAAGCGATCTACTCTGGATAATATGTGAGTTGTCATGCCGAAGCAATGCAATGCAGATTTTTCTGCTTGAAAAGTTCGAAGATACTCGCTGAGTTACGTAAATCAAAACTAGAAAAATTTCTTAAATTTTCGTATGTTTGCTAATACTGAATATTTGGCAACTGATTATTGCATCCGTGTAATTTGAAAAGCCAAATGAATTTGAATTTTGATACATTTTATAGGAAAATATCCAAGAGTCTACTGAAAACTCTTTAATTACTATTAACGTCAGACAGAAGTACATCAAACTTAGGAATAGTCAAGACTTTGTCAGTTTTTTATGGCTCTATACAGTTAGTGATCTTGTGTTAACACTTTCTCTTATCATTTCTTAAAGTTTTAGTTTGCTAAACGTTTACTTTACGTTTTAATTTAAATTTTACTTTACGTTTAACGTTATACCTTACGATTTACGTTATTCTTACGTTTTAAGTTTTACTATGATGAACTTTTATGTTTTTCATTTATGTTTTTCTTTAGGTTTCTCGTTTAACGTTTTACATTACGCTTAACGTTTTATCTTACATTTACGTTTTAAATTTTTCATTACGTTTACGTTTTACATTTTTCTTACTTTTACGGTTTTCATTTTTCTTAAGTTTACGTTTTACATTTTTCTTACTTTTACGTTTTACATTTTTCTTGCTTTAACGTTTTACATTTTTCTTACGTTTACGTTTACATTTTTCTTACGTTTACGTTTTACAATTTTCTTTACGTTTACATTTTTCTTACGTTTACGTTTAAAATTTTTCATTACGTTACGTTTTACAATTTTCTTTGCGTTTACGTTTTACATTTTTCTTACGTTTAGGTTTTACTTTGGTTTCACGGTTTACTATTTACTTACGTTTCATGCTATACTTTTTATTTTACATTTCACTTTACGTTCCATGTTTTACGTTTCATATTATACTTTACGTTTCATGTTTAACATTTTACTTTACGTTTCACGTTTTTTATTTTACTTTACGTTTTACATTTTTCCTTTCGTTTCACGTTTTACATTTCATGTTCTACTTTTTATTTTACGTTTCACATTTCTCTTTACGTTTCACATTTTACTTTACGTTTCACATTTTACTTTTTGTATGAATATCGATTCATAATGAAGCTTGTGGAACCAGTGTCCTCTACATGATAACTTGCAGAATACTACGGTGAAATGGATGGTAAAACTTATTTGGTAACAGCGAAGTCAAAATAGTTAGCAAACAGTGACGTCATTATAAATCAAGTCGATAGCCCAGTCAAGTTTTTCAATAATGTGACATAATGTTTTGAAGACTCTATCAAGATAGTAGTACTCATCGAAACTTTTTCAATATCATCCTGGAATAGATAGATTCAAAAAATTATACTTCAACAATAGGATATGAAGATATTTTAAAACCTCCCTCAACAATTAAATATGTTATTCTTTTCTAAATTTTCATAAACTCCAAAGCTTCTCACATAAGAGCTCCAGCTTGTATGAAGAGCTCCAGCTTGAATGGAGATGGCTGACATTTTCTGTTAAGTTTCCGACTTTAAGGTCATAAATAGAGGATAAGAAGAGTACAGCAACTTTTCTAGTTATGACCTGAAAGTCTTAAACTTAATAGAAAATGTCAGCCATTTCGATTCAAGCTGGAGCTCTTATATGAAACAGCATTCGATAAGAAGTTATCTCCAAACATTGCTGTAGAATCTGTGGGATCATAATACTGTCCGATTCATAAGAGGATGCGATTCACAAATGTTCATTGCTCATTCTAAAAGGTGTATCCGCAAAACATTTATGATATGTTAGCCGAAATAGCGAATATAAAATAAATGGTTTGACGTTGGGTGATTATTGGTGTAGGTAGCGCAGCAGTTAAAAACGCTTTGAATTACCTTCCGATGCTTCGAGGGACTTGAACGCAACCTTGAAAGCAACCAATCTGAGTAAATGTGGATGTGTTTTGATTGGGCGCTTTGATATTTTAGTCACTTCTTCATTTATTGCTAAGATCTCTGTCTGAGAGACACTGCAGTCATCTAAAAACTGGAATAATCTATTTAGGGATTGAATCGTCCTGATTTTCATTTTTGAGACATCAGTACTGATTGCATTCTGGAGTTCAAATAGTCGGTGGGAATGCAACTAACCACTGACCCCGAATAAATTGTTTATCTGTTTATAGGGTTTCCTGTGCGTACTATTCAGTAGTCAACCAATCTCAAGATTTACTTTTCAACTGGTCATTGTATCATTTTTATTTGATTGTGAGAAGTCTTTTTATTAAGGATCAAACATCATATTAAATCATCATACATAAGTCTGCCAATAGCAGTGCATATCCAGTTAACTATTTTTCTGGTCATGTTCCATGTTCCATGTTATGTTCCATGCTATGTAGAAACCCCTATGAAATTGTTGGAATAAGTGCATGAATCTTCTATTTCATAGCTAAAAGCTTAAGTTCTGTTTTAGAAGTTTTTGCTCCAACATGACTCTGTCCTATCATTACGGTGCGGAAAGTTTGGATGTATTTTCCCTTGAACAGTATACAAACATCGTCCAATTAGTTCAACTTTTTTATAGACTAGCAGAACAACTAATATATTCCACGAGTGAAGATTCTGTCTTGGAGCGTTCCTTTATTAACGAGTAGAGAAGACATTGATGCGTTAAGTGAGAACTTCAGATTGCTGGATTTAAGCATATGATTAATGAGGCTCACCGATTGTCTAGAAACTATTAGATACGTCAAGCAGTCTTCAGTGATGGTTTCTAGTACAACATTGTTGAAAGTTACCCGTAGATTTTTCAATGACAGAAACAGTTGAATGAAGGTCAGTTTCTGTGGATTTGCACATACATGTTGCAATGCAAATATATGATAGCAGCTTATCGTACATCTCAAACGGACAACTCAATTTTTATCTGTTTCGCTAAAGTTCGCCTTTTGATTTCTTCTGTTACCATTTGTGTGTCTTTCAAACAATATATTCTATCAATGTTGACTTGCACATATGCTGATGTTGGAACATATTTAATTGACTATTTTTGAAATAAAACTGTTACATCATTAGGTTCCATACAAATGGTTAATCTTGTGAACACATGCGAGGGGCATCAACGCTTCGTACATGCTGAAGTTGTTTGAGTTTTTCTGTACATTTTTCTACTATTTTTCCTTGCATCCGAATTGGAAGGAAGCCGTTAATGTGCATTTGTGTGTTTTTTACTTTTCTCTCGGCAGAAATGTTGTTATAAAATATGAATGGATGAATGAATGAATTTAAATCACATAACAGCAAATGGCGCAGAGTTTGTTGTGCAGCGAAGAAAAAACGCATACATTATTTTGCCAATAATACAATAAATCATAAACAGCAACAATGAGTGTCGACGTCGCAGCAGCAATTGTTGCAATTCCGGCATTGCAAACGCGCGGCAGTGCGGCAGAGACAGAGTCGCAGATAAAAACGCATTCAATGTGAGAATATGTAAATTGTATCTTATAGATACAATTTGTATCTTCTTCTGTATATGTGTACATACACTTGTATGTAGGTAGGTATAGATAGTAGTTCTACTTGTTACTGTCGCCATTAAATTGAATTGAAGATGCTGCTGCTGCTAAGCGTTCGTCTCTGATTATTGCATTTGCAGCTTCATTGCTGTTGATTTGCATGCATTTCTCTGTTGCTGTTGTCTTTGATTGCTGCAAAGTGTTTGCGTTTTTAATTCAATTATGTAACAGTTATTTGCTGCCGCTTTAATGGCGCGGGGTTAATTGAAAAAAAGATTTATGTGTTGCCTCGATTTGCTGCATGCAAATGCTTTGTTTCTATTTGGTTGGTTTTCTGTAGTAGCTGATATTAGGCGCAACGTTTGTGATTTTCACGCCAAACAAAATTAGGCAACATCATTAATCATTTGGCATATCGATATACATAAAGTTGGCTAACAAAAATTAAGAAAAAAAAAACAATTTCAGAAATGTTTAGCTTCCGCTTACAACATATTTCTGAGCCCAAAACCCAGACTGCCACAACATTTGCTTAAATATTGATTTTAGAAAATCATAAACGTCGTTAAAACTAAACCGTAACCAAATACACTTATACAATCTACTATATACGTGTATATAATGATTATTATTATTATTAGTACTGCGGCAAATGATTTCGTCTACAAATATTAATTTTGTTTATGTTGCACAGTGGTCTTAAATTATAAAACCTGTAAGTAAAAATCGCTTTGTAGCTTTCTAAAAATTTGTCTGTGGTGATTTTTTGAAGTTATACCTTCGATTAATAGTTTCCACAAATGTCTTGATTTTGGTTACAAAATGTCTCCAAAAAGTTATAAGCCGATGTATCATACATTCAGTTACTACTTAGGATAGCTAACAGACAGACGCACATGGGTGAGGAAGACGCTTCGGATATATCTTCTAAATAGTGAAAAAGTGTCCTAGAAATATGGAAAAACATTCTATATTCCATTTTGGAATTTTCAATATAATTTTTTTTTTTAAATAAATTATTTGTAATTCTTAATTTTTAACTTAATAAAAAAATTAAACTTCAAGTTTTATTAGAAAATCGAAAATATATTTTTATTTTATTTTTTTTATTTTTATGTAAAAAAAAATTATTAAATACAAGTTTTTGGGATACAATGCAAGATATTCTCCAATTAATAGAAGTGAGAATTGGTGTACTTTTTTTCTACACAATATTTTATTATATTTTCGTTAATATCAATCGGCTTCGGCGAAATCCGTTTATTTCAGTCGACGCAAGCATTAATTACGGATGTGTTTGCAACTGACTTGTCGATGGATGCTATGGGTCCGAAATTTCTGTTGTAAATGCTTTTAGTCTCCAATGTTGATCAAGAGTATATATACATATTGAGTTATGCCACACTTTCTTCGGACTATTGTCCCTTCGGGTAGAAGCTGTAAAGACGAGGGTGGTTTCATAAGTCAGTGTCTTTTTGAATTGCAACACTGCTGCCGTCAACTGCCACCTTTTATTATTACTGCGCCATTGAGTTTGTGTTTGGCAGCAATTGAAAACGACGATCACCATGAAAAGGCCTGTTAAATATTTTGGAGACTCTGCACTTTTAAATTCAATGGTGAATAAGTGGTTCACTGAGTTTCGCTGTGGTTGTATCAGTACTAGTGATGCCAAACGTTTTAGACGCCCTTTATAGGTCGTCGATAAAATCCATGAAACGATATTGATCGAACGGAGAATGAAAGTGCGTGATTTGGATGAGGCTATAGGCATCTCAACTGAGCAGCTACAGCACATTTTAGAAGATTATTTGCGATGGTCGAGCATAAGCGCAACGATGGGATGACTTCAAAAGAGTGTTTGGTGATGTTCAGCCGCAATCCGAATGTGTTTTTCGCCGTTTCATTACCATGGAGAAATTTAGTGTTCCATCAAGACAATGTGTAGTCACCATGGCAAAAATCCATAAATTGAGCTTAGAACTACTAGCCCATCCAGCATATTCTCTAGATTTAGTTCACGTTTCTAAACTTGAACAAATGGCTGGGCAATACGAGATTTTAGCCAAATGAAAATGTCATCACTGCATTAAAAACTGTGAACTCATTTTATGAAGCTAAAAGGAGACTATGTTGAGAAATAAACCTCTTATTGGTCGAAAAAATATATTTTATTAAAAAAATCACTGATTTATAAAACCACCCTCTTTAATAATCTTTATTTATTAGTCAATGGAGTCAATAAACTACTTTCCTGGCAACTTTACCAGCAGAAAAACAGTTCGTATGACCATAAAACTTCGCTTCGGCAGACGGTTCTCATTTCTTCTCCCTAGCCACACGGACTGAGAGGACGGCAACTACCATGAGCTACTAAGTGGCTTATTGATGGTTCCCTTAAAGAAACGAGTACAGGTGTAGGTATCTTCGGATTCAATTCCAGGATTTCTATTGCAAAGAGTAACTGGCCCACAGCGTTTCAATCTGACATCCATGCCATCGAGTTCTGACCACGACACTTTTTTACTCTGTTCTCAGACAGCCATGCGACTATCTAATCACATAACTCAAGGCAACTCTTCTCCAGGTTGGTAAAACAATGTTTCAAGAATCTTTAACCACTCTTAGTAGGCCGTCTCCATTTTTTAAGTAATTGAAATAGTAAACGAGCTGGCCAGCTTGAAATCTGATACCCCCTTCGTATGCCGTTCTGCGTTTTTAGTAAGGCTTCGGCCAAAACAATTATTGAAAACCATTTCAGAACGGCTTTTACCACTTGAAACGGTATCTTGGACTTCGGCAAGCTAAGCACCTTTTGCTGCCAAGTTACTCAATTAAACATACCCTTCTCAGCAGAGGAGACCTAATACTAATCACGGAATATCTTACGGGCCATCATTGATGGAAATAGATGGAAATGGAGTGTAGGTTATGCCTAGAAGAGAATGAGACAATTTTACACTTACTTCGTAGTTGTCCACCTCTAGTCAGACTCAGAGCTAAGCAGCTGAATAGCTATTTCATACCGACTGAGTAATGAAATATTATTTAAATTTATATCAAATTCAATTTGTAATAAAAAAGTTTTATGTACAAAAAGCAAAATGAGCCCTTTGCCGAAAAATGGGGCATATCATAAAAATACTATATTTCCATTTGACGGCAATTAAAATAAGTCCAATGTGTTTCAGCCGGAAAA
Source organism: Leucophenga maculata (assembly GCA_035044805.1). Classification (NCBI taxonomy): domain Eukaryota; kingdom Metazoa; phylum Arthropoda; class Insecta; order Diptera; family Drosophilidae; genus Leucophenga; species Leucophenga maculata. Next base: position 720,389 of record JAWNNP010000135.1, on the reverse strand, counting down.
CTATCAGACAAACGGACATAGGTCAATCGTTTTGTTAGGATGCATGGTAGAAAAACGTCTATAAAATACCAAAAACGCAGCTGATTTTTTCCGATATTATAAAGTAGGATCCCGAAAATATGTGAACTTTTTTTTCAAAATGGGTTAAAGGGAGGTTTCAGTAAATTGGAATATGAATATGGCTTCTCCTCGATGACCTGTGAGTAAAAATGCACTCACAGCAGCTGTTTATGATCCCATGTTGTAGAAGATTCATGGATTCAAAAGAAATATTTGTTTAAATATCTAAAATATCTGAATTTTTTTATTATATGCGGGACACATGGTATAGTTTTTTACTCATTTTTATTTTAGTTCAAGCAATTTGTGTTAGAAAAGAAAAATTCTTTCAACTAAATTGAATCTTTAATTTTTGAGCTTATGAATAATTTTTTTTAGTTTGTATCCACTGTGCAAAGTCAACAACACATCAAATCATTGCATTTCTATGTAATATGAGTCAATTGCAGACAGCAGTGCTATATGTAATCAAGCCAAACAATTGAGAAAACTAACCGAAAACATTGTATCCGAATATGAATCTGCATCTGAAGTTTTATAGCACTGCATCAGAGTCGTCCACATCTGTCTGTCACATCTGATTCGTGCAGTCAAAATTGAAATAATAATGGTTGACAATTTAGATGCAAATGAAAATCGTCTGGCAAACCAAATAAAACTTCGCAGCAGTTCATTTGCATATTTTGAGTGAAGTTTATTTGGTTTTTTTTTTGTGAATTGTAGTGCATGGAATTTTTGATGTCGAGATTGCACAGATTTTATACCAGGAAGCGTTAAAGTTTTTTTTGTTGAGATTGTGTGGCAATTATTTGATAAACAATTTTTTAAATAGTTTAATTCATTTTGAAGATTTGTGGATTTGACATCATAATGGAATTTTGTTGGAATTTATTGCAAAAGTTGCATGCTTCGAATAGTTATTTCGTGTTGTAGGTCTGTCTATTCGAAGGCCAATGTTTAATAGGTTCAAAGTATTTTAGCCACGAATGTTAGATATATTCCAATTGAACAGGGCTTTAAACTTAATATTTTTTTTATTTAACAATTTCTACGAATTTTAAAGAAATAGTTTTAAGATAATATTAAATGGCATAAGGAATCTAAAAATTATAAAACTTATTTCGTGCAATGATCACGGTTTGCATTGTCCAATAAATATTTGCATATGCTATCGCAAGATAAAAAAAGCATCAATTCTTTGCTACTGACTCAAAATTGAAATCAAAATAATTTAGGATCTCTTCACGAGACGAGTTTATTTTTGCAACACAAATAATGAACTCACGAAATGTGAACAATCGACATTTTCATATTTGTTTTTCGCTGTCGTTGTCGCCTTTTGAAGTCGATGTTCAAATTGCTGCTGTGAGGTTTCGTTGGAGTTGCTGTTGCAATTGTGGCTTTTCCTTTTTTTTTTGTCTTGCGCCAAAAGTAATTCCTGGAAATTATGAAAAACGAGAGTTTTCTTAAGCTATGTGTTTGTTGTAGTTGATATTGGTGCCGTGATTGTTTTATCATTATTATTGTTGTTGTTGTTGCTGCTTGCTTGCAGTTGTTGCAACATATTTCGTTTTTAATAACAATTTTGCAAATGTCTATTAGTAAGCGCTGATGTTGTTGTTGTTGCTGCTTGTATTAAACGCTGCACATTGGTAAAATTTATTAAAAAATTATCAAAAGTGAAAACGATGTTTAATTTTTCACATGGCGTAGCATCACCAGACCATTTTTCGAGATTAATCGGTTGGATGGACACTCTGGAGCCTCCTTCTCGCTTTTACTCCGTAATTATGTCTCCCTCAGGAGCTTTTGCGCCAGCTGGCTTGGATGATTTGCAAGCTTTTTCAGATATGCTTCAGTTTGGCGGTTGATAACACCTCTCACCCTCGGTATATGGAGTTATTTTTTAATATCACTATTGCGTATGATGCCGCACTAGATATTCTTCGCAAAATTTCTAAGAATATATGTCTTTTCTAAGAATATGTGTGACTGATACACACTTGTCAGGTTTTATAGCATTATTCCATCTACAGGCCCAGTTCTCAAATCTTTTTAAATACATCTGGAGGAGATGTAGCAGTGTAGGCGCATTTGTCACTGGCCAGAACTATAAGTAAATTGTTGGGGTCCGCGATCGGTATGTTGTCGGCGGAGGGCATGCCAGAGTAAACAGGCTGTAAAGAGTTGGCCCTAATACACTACTCTGAGGTACACCAGCTCTGACTCTATTTGCTCGAGAGGATTCGTGAAGGAAGCTTTTGACAATTAGGTAGAGCTGCGGGTGGAGTATGCCTTTAAGCTTATGCAGGAGTCCTGCATGCCACACTCTGTCAAATGCCTGCTGGATTTCCAACAGGCACCGTGGAACCCTTTAAGTGCAAAGTTTACAACTTGGTGCAGTTGCTCAGGCGTGCCGTGTCTGAGCCTGAAGCTAAACTGAAACTTTGGGATTGCCTTTTCTCAAGAAACCTTGTCAGAATGCATCATTGTAATATTGTGCCAAATACCGGCTTATCGGACGATACGAGTCCAGTTCATCTGTTGGCTTCCTACTTTTGTGTAGCATGATGATGTTGCTATTTTTCCAGGTGCCTGCGAATTGCCAGAGTCAAAGAGCAGAGTTGAAAATCAGCTCGAGGAATAGCAAAGCTCTTTGACGGAGCAGCTTAATGGAACGATTATCAAACAGGTCCCTGCCTACAGCCTTGTTATTACGAAGTGCTTTGAACTCCTTTTCCACTTCAGTATGGGGGGCTTCTATAGTTCGGCCACTAGCTGTTCCCTTCTTGGCCACGCTGTCTTGAACGACTAGAATCTTTGTCGGCTTTGTTCTGGGATGATCTTGCCAAAGAGCCATCAGGGTTTCGCACTGGAAACTTCGGAGCAACTTGCCTATTGAACCTCCTCGTTAGCTTTCAGAGCGCAAACTTTGAGCTTACATCAAGAGTAGTTTTCACCAGGAAGGCGTCTGTGGCTTCTCTTTTTAATATGGCGAATACCTTTCTTATTCTGTTAGAGTTCCTGCCATACAGTTTATCGATCACTGGGTCATTGGTTCTGATAATATCATGCCTTAGGCTCTTCTTAAGCGTTAGGAGACCTACTGCTTCCGGTGAGATGGTGAAGTTGCTGCGCGCGTAGCAACTCAAGTATTCATAAATAGTTTTTATTACTTTCTCCACACGAACGTGTGGTCACGCCGTTTTAACATATGAAAGAATGCAGCAGATCACGTAAAGTACTGATCCAAGCCAAGACCGTCTGTTTGTCCCTCCCTGTCTGTTTGTATCAATAATATATCTATATGAATTGAGTTTAAATCTCTTACGAAATCGTTTCATTCTTCTTGATTAAACTGTTAACGTTCAGGCAGGCTACATACAAAATCAGGATCATTTTCGCTTCTGATTGCAATTAATTCTATTTTCCATTAAAGTTGCAGCTTCATAGCACGTATCTATCAGCTCATAAGATTGTTGATAAGTTGGAATATGACCACTGGTTTCGATTGCCAGAATTAATACCTCTACGACCCAAAAATATTATTCGTTTAACTGATTTAAAGAGTTTTCAGCTTTTTAGCTTTTTTGTGCTGTGTTTTGACAATCCGCACCAGTGTGCGCTGTTGATGTTGATGCCTATTGCATGCATTGTTATAGTTTTTGTTGTTGCGCATGCGCAGCACTTTTCCAGACAGTTGGAGTCCAAAACTGCGCATGAGGCAAGGAAATATATTGCAATAAGTTGCAGCAACCAGCACGACACTATATAATAAATACATATGATACTAAGGCCTTAAATAAACAAAATGCCGTGTACGAGCATGCATAAGTGCAGCTTATGCAAGTGACGAACGCGCATGTAAATTAAGACTTTTAGCTGGAATTATAAGAAAAGCAACAACAGCAACCAGTACGATTAATAGTTGCAACTGCAAATTCAAATTCAAATTCAAAATACTTTTTACTAAAAAAACACTTCGTCGATATTTGCATGCGTTGATGTCGGCGGCGGCGGCTGCAGCCATTTTGATGACGAAGTTGTTTGATTTGTTGTAAATTTGAAAATATTTGTGTTTATACCCAAATGGCATGCAATTTAAATTGTAGCAATACTAATTTTGCTGGCAGTTGCTGAGCTGTGTCGTCGAGTTGTAATTTTTGGTTGGTTTTATTAAACGCCACAAATGGCTTGCAGTGCAGCGGATTATAGTTATAGTCATTATTGAAAAGTAAAAGTACGCGCGAAATGTTTATCTATCCTTAGCTGGTCCAGCTTTATTTGGTGCGACTAACATTAACCTTTGCAGTTTGCATGTTTGAAGGCAGTTATTGTAAAGTGACAGGCAGTTAGTCTCTACAAATAGTGCGCTTCGCAGATATTGCCAAGTGTAGACTACGGAAAGTTATACCAAAATCTATTTTAGATAAATCCAAGTTTAGATTTCTGCCGAAAAACATAAAAATTTGGCACCTTTTGAGCATCAATGCACGCTAAACGTGGCAGTTGTCGGTGCAAACAGCGGAGTTTGATTTACTGCATTTTTTTTGATAATTTAAAATAAACAATTTAAATCAAAGTAAATTGATAGAAGAATAAAAGTTTAAAGTTAAAATAATTTAGAAAAGTTGTCTTTTTTATTGTAAATAAAAAGCTATGAGCAACCGTGTAAAAACTGAAACTATGGGATCTATCTCAAAAAATAGTGTCAATAGGTCAAAATTCTTAAATTAAAGCAAGAAAGAAAGTTGAGTGAATTTTGCTGGACGCGACATGCTCTGTATCTTCTTAAACAATGGATTTATTTGGTGTCACTAATCCAACCTGGTTCCTTATAACCATTTAAGAACGAATAAGTAACTCGTCGCCTTCAAAATCTCAAGAAATGGGGTATATATTGCCTTAAATTCTAGTGGACGGCTCTGAAAAATTTAAATCATTGGACAATCACGAGGCTACTCTAAAAAATGAGCTTGGAAACAAAAATAAGTCTAACTGCGATTTATAAGCTGGCCGCAGGTGCAGGTGTCCATGGCTAGATCGCCTTGTCCTGGTAATCAAGAACGCATGATCGAGTTTAAAAAGTGACTATTCCTCTCGAAAAATATTTATTTATATATTTATTATACCCTGTTCCCATATGGAAAAAGGATTCACAAAATTGCACAAATTTAGCAAATCTAAAAAGCAGAAAAAAAGGCGTGGCGTGACCGCACAAAGTAAATATTTTCTTGATGTACATAGAAAGGCGAGTAGATATAGACACGTCCGTCTGACTGGTTGTCCTTATGAAAATCGAGATCTTGGATATTATACTAGAAAGAGCCTTCAAATTTGAATATTTAGATTCTTGCATTCATTCCTCAAATAACTTGTATTCAATAAATGTGCTTAGCCCCATCCCAAAAGGGGAGTTGCGACGTACCATGCAAACCTGTTCATCATTTTTGTATGAAAAAAAATTTTTGTTGATGTTAGTTTTGCTAGAAATCTCAAATTTTGTCTGCTGTACATTAATTCTAATAAAATATTCCATTTAGGTTCACATCGGTCTACTAAATGGGGTGATCTACATACATCATCTCTACCATCTTTCTGGGTTTTTGTATGAAAAAATGTATGTTGCTGTGGTGAAATCAGCTAAAAATGCCAAAGTTGATGTAAATGATACTAATTCCAATAAAAAATTCTACATGAATTTTGGTAGGAAAAAATTGATTATACAAATTTAAGTTTCAATGGAGGAACAGGTTATCTCGAAGTCGAGCACACTCGAGTACAGCGGTTTGGCGCCTTCAAAGTAAACCCTCTCCGATTTAATTCATTTGTGCTAATGTTTTCTAATCCACGAAGCACTTCTGAACTGCGTTACGGGCTTAAGCTCTTCCAGTTTCGCTCTTTATTTCCCCGAACGTGACAAAACACCGTCCATTCATGACTCTTTTAGGTTTTGGAAACAGAAAAACAGACGCTGGAGACCAAGTCCACAAGCAACGATGTGTAAGCAGATGCTATGTCATTATGCAAAAGCTCTGAATTGTTTTTCCACAAATCCGTGTGTTTTCTCCATATTGCTACATGCACACGGCACATAACTTCAAGCGGATATTTTTTATGGAGCGTATGACCTCATGATGCAACACGCCATTGAAATCGAACAAAATATTGAGCAAAATTTTCTCTTATGTTCGACCTTCGCTTGCTTTTTTGGTCTTAGCTCTTCTGTACTCTTCCATTGGTATGTTTTGACTGTGGTTTCAATGTCAAAACTATATACCGATGCTTCGACAACAGTTTTTAACCATTTTGAACCAATCTGCATCGCCATTAAAGTCATTCAACAGTTTCTAAGCGACGCTTACGTGACATTTCTTTTGGTAATAATTGAGCAATTTTAGAGCAAACTTCGCTGCCACACGTTTCATGCCCAAAACATCCGAAAAGATTTTCGTGGCAACTTTAATTGTGATTCGTATTCTACAAACTTCTTCACTGCTTCAACGTTTTCATCAGTTGTTGACGTGCTGGATCCTGCATCGTCAATACAGTTTTTCGGTCTTCTGTGAAGAGCTTGTACCACACTTGTACTTGCACTTTGAGCACTTAATTTGAATTTCACCTAAAATTTAGTTTGATCTACTTTTTTCGATAGCAAATAATCAAAATCCAAATAAAAATACAAAATGTCTGATTATGTTGGAAACCAACGTTTAAAAAATACCAAAGTCACCTTTTTTTATCTCGAATCAGACACTAAATTCTAAATTTAACGGTGATCCAGAGGCAACATTGGGTCTGGGTTCGGTAGAGAATATATATAAAACGTATTTTAAGACGTTGGATTGTGAAAAACAATGTTCCATAGAACTTCTGTGTAGCCTCATCTAACCATTGACCGTATTTACTTCTTATGAGAAAATATTACCAATATCAGCGAAACATGTTATTAATTTTTTCATGTGTTGAGTATACAAACCTAGTTTGAAGATCATATATTGAAAGAAAATTTTACCAAAAACATTCCTCGACCCCACTTTCGTTCGCTTTGGAGAAGAACTTTTCCAAGTTCCACCTTAATGCGCACTTTTACCATAAAACCGATACATATTACTTGACTTGAGGCTGAATTCTTTGAAGAGGTTTGTGAATTGGAGAAGATGTACTAGATTTCTTATCAGCCGTTTTTTGATAAAATATTGTCTTTGTTGCTGATCCACCCAATGAGATATCTTCTTAGAAAGAAGATCAGAACTCAAAGAACGAAGAAAGTCCTTAGTTTAGAGATTATAAATTAATAGACATTCCCGAGGCTTACTATTTTCCTAAACTCGCAAAATTGTATTCAACTTAGAAAGATTTCAGCTATTATCTTAAAGTACGATGAAGAGCACTCATACAAACCTGAATTTTTGAATAAAATAAATATTTCTTCAATCTTATATCGACTAAGCAGTTAACTCTAGATGATGTACATCCATTTGCATATGAAGGGTCTTGAAATATAGAAATGAAATGGCTCCGTTTTCAAATACATATAAGCAAGTCTCAACTGATTAATTTTTAAAATTTTTCGTTCCACCAGAAGTTTCATCCGACAAAGATGAGGTTATTAAAGAGTTTCAGCGGATTTTGACAACTGATTTCAATTTAATTTAACTCTTTCTTAGGGAAAGCCAATCCCCACTACACATAGTCGATGACAAAGATGATGCAGGCTGTTTTGAGAAATGTGAGACGGAAGAAACGTGATGATGGCGAAGAGCAAAACAATCTTCGAATGATTGTTCTAATCTTTAAATCATATTTCACTATTTAACTTAAATGGTAGTAACTCAGTTTGATTAAATTATATATAAATAGATTGAATTTAATTTGGTTCGAATACATTTTAAATAGATATAGATTAGAGCTTCAATAGCTTAACTGTCCAGCGTGCTAGCTAAGTAAGAACAGCAAAGATCTGAGCGATCTAAGGTTCGAACCCCACTTATTATTACTAAAACAAATCACCATTTATAACTAATTGAACAACAGACTATATCCAATAATTTGCCGAGCTGCAATTTGTAATTAAGAAGCAAAAAAACTTAAAAAGTTTATGCGCCACAAATAAGCACTTTTGTACCCTAAAACCTTCTAAGTCAGAGTTTAAACTTTGACGCTTAATGAATTTCAATTACAAGCTTCGACGTTCTTCGACGATAAAACTTTCATTAAATTTTGTTTTCATGGATTCGAATAATATATGAAAGAAGAAAAACCGAGACTACAAAGTGCTGCATGTGCAACTTATTAGAGCGAAGTGAATGTACGTGGATTATCTTGAAACGCTGGCAATTTTCCAACAGAAAAACTTTTAGTTCTTGGCGCGCAAATGTATTTAATTACTTAAATTATATATATATAAATTTTTTAATATAAAAATGAGATAGTTGCTAATTTGAAAAACTGGCGAAAACTTTTTATTGAAAGTAATTATTGATGAAGTAAATTAAATTTGTGTTATATGTGGGCCAAACGTGTCTCAGTTGCATAAGCAAAAATAAGCAAAAAGTGCAAATCAACTCAGTAGAAAAAAAGATTTAAACTAATAACACAGAAAACTCTAATCACGCAAAATAATCATAAATTATAAACACTTAAGTGAACCCAAGCAGACGAGAAGCAGAGTTGTTGAAGTTGTTGTTGAAGGAGTTAAAGACCAAAAAAATATAATTACATGAGATGTTGTAAGTAAGCTTGCCAAGCAGGTGTGCGCCACATATGCACGAGCACACGCAGAGAGCATCAGCACAAAAGTATCTTAAAGTTTGCGCTCGCATGTTGAGGGCAAGATACGTTTGCTTTGTAATTACAACGCGGCTACAACTTGAAATAGCAACTATTGTAGGATTTTTCGTGTGAGAACCGTTACAGTCAGAGACAGTTGGAAGTGACTTAAGTAAGCGAGATTCAAAGGCAGCTTACCTAAGCGCACCGCATTGACTTAATAAACTAAGATGATGCGACAGAAACGTGGAGCAGCAGTTTGTAGCTTGTTGCTCGTCTGTTGGCGAAGCAATAGAAGCATCATTGCGCTCTGGAGCAAACGAACAAAGTGCGACAGTAGCTGAGAATTGTTAGTTCTATTTAGAAAGGTTGACTTGACTCTAAGAAACAGAATAGAATAATAAGAACTAACACTCCAAAGCGTTACTGCTGTTAAAAATAATAAAAATAATAAAAATAATAATTATAAAATGTTAAGCATCTTGACATTTAGTGTTCTAGTACATATATATGGTCTTTTGGAGAGTTGAATGACGCAGTTTTCTTTTTAGTTCCGTAATTCCTTATGACTCCGGCAATAATTATTTTTATTATATACTCTATACACATAGCTTAAAAAAGTATATTCGTTTTATAAATAAGCTTGAAACTGCATAGGGTAACTACCACCATTTTGAAAATATTTTATTTCGCATCACGTTTGAGCAAAGTTAGGAAACAAATATCCGCCAAAGACTTCTAACAGTCTTTTGGATTAGTAATTAATTACACAATGGCCTCTAAAAAAATTCAGAGTGGACTAGACGGACACATCTTTGGTTTCGACGGCCTCCATATGTCTATCTTCGCAACATGGTCATCTTCTCTGCGCAGAAGGCTTAGTTTCATACATAATTCGATATTGGACTGGCCAGATAATGTGACAGATAATTAGGAGACATTTGTTGGCGAAAGATTATATTTTTTCACAAATACTGTCTCCAAACTTTATAAGAAAGTTTTTGCTTTCGATCTTAGACAGTAAACATTAAAATATGCTCCAATTTGAAAACTTCTTTTGATTTTTAGCATAAAATGAAATATTTCAAAGCACTTAATCTAAAAATTCTTTCGCAAAGAATAGAGTAGAGTACAAAAGATTCGACTCGACTATAGCTAAGATTTTTCTTTAGTTTCTTTTCATTGCTGGAAGTGAAAGAAAATTGTGTGAAGTGGCAGAAAATGCTAAGCTCTTCAATTGTGTCCAACTAATGCTTTAACGGTATAAGGTGTGATGTTTAGACGGTTTCTCTATATTTACACAGCTGGAGTGATTTTGTTGTTGTTGTCTTGAACTTGAACCGGGGTTTAAATGTCAAGTCGATGTATGAGATATCTTGAAGTTTATTGACTACTAGGAATGGCTGGATGGTTAAATTGAATTAAAAATATATGTTTATAAAGCTTAGAGCACAATAATGAGCATTGATTCATTCGAATATTCATTTAACAAAGGAATTTAACTACTTGAGGTTGAATCAAACTGGGAGCAATGGTATATGATGCTACTTGCTATTCCTAACGATGAAGCGAAAACTAAGTTCTCCACGCTGGAATTAAAATTTGAAACTGTTTATTATTATAAAAAACGATACATTTTGAACCGTTGTGTCGTTTCACCATTCATAGGGAATGCGAATACCTTGTCGTAATTAGAACGAAAGCGACGATGAAGGTGACAAGGAGAATAGGGGTGATAGATATACTTTTAATTAAAGTTTAGCTGAACGAAATTCTTTACACGAGAAAATACTCTATCAGCTGCTTCTAATCTTCAATCCATATTAGTACTTGTAGCCTTCGAAATGTTAATTTCGAGAATTTTTGTACCAGTCTCCGTTGAGTGCTTCCTGCGGCTATTTAATATCCAGTCAAGGCACCTCTTGCTTTAAAAGTGTCTTATTTTTGATGACTAAATTCTTATTCAGGATAATTCCAAGATATGGTGTTTTATTTGCTTGATTTAGAGCCTTTTCGTGTTAGAGCAGGGTGAGACATACGTTCATCGACTTAGTCGGTTTTTTTTAACGTTTGGTAATCATCTTTGACAACTGCTGCTGAACTCGGGTTTATCATAATACAGCCTCGATTGGAATGCTAGACTAAGACCGTTTGCATCCGGAGGTGGCATGCCGGCAACAAAGAGTACAAAAAGCAACGGGGAGAGCACACTACTCTGTGGTACTCCAGCTCGAACCGTGTGTAGAGGAGATAGCTCTGTCTTTATTGTAAACCTGAAATGATCCTTGAATATGTATTCGATAAAGTCAATGTGTGGCGATTTCAGACGATTTTTAGTTTAAGCAAGTACTTCGATTTGGCACACCCGCTCGAATGCTTGAGTAACGCTTGCTCAAAGATCTCCAATGCATGGTTAACAACTCTTTAAAGCTGTTTTATTGTGATGTGACCAGCGCGAAATCCAAATAGAAATGGCGGGCGGCTCAGCAGACGGCCGGTAGGATTCGGGATCATGCTCGGGCTTGTTTTCACATCCTCGGAATAGCATTGAAAGTCAATGTCAGTAGGTGAAGCGCGTTCTCCGGCAAAGACTTAAGTGTACGATTGCATACTTTGTCATGACTCGGTTAAGTCCCGGATTTTCGGTGCTTTCTGGCAACTGTGGTTTCCTCCATAGTGAATGGTGTAGAAGGCAGATGCATCTGAAGCAGTGACGGCAAGATTGTCAAGATGACAGCAGTATCCGGCATCGTTGCTATTTGCTATTGTACGGCTGAAATCACTCTGCTAGGTGTTCTGCAAGCACATCTGCTGGTTCAGTATATGAACGACACACCAAACACCTTTAGGACTCTGCAATGCCGCTTGTCAAAAAACCTGGTGCCATTCCAAAGGCAGCAAGTGTATCATCAAAGTACCTTGCTCATTGTGGGGCTGATCAGCGGTTCCGCGCCAATTGATATTGTCCATTGAATGAAGGCAGCGTTAGTAGATCTTTCGTCATTGTGACTGCGAGGTTGGACTCTTCGGTAACCAGTTTTGGATGCAGTTGTCTGTTTGTGGTTGACAAACGCTGATATAGCATGATCTATAGCAGCTTCAGAGCCTAAGACCGGTTCGACTAATAAACCTCACGTGTGATCTACAGTGATATTTAGGGGAAGATCGTGCCTGGCTTCAATCTTCAGCTGCCATTGTTGTGTTAGTCTGTATAGACCAAAGTCGATACACGAAGGTTATTGATTGAAGCAAAAAGTATATCATGTGAAGCTGCCCGTTGCAAAGAACTCAGCTCGCGCCGAAAGCTAGTACTCATAGAGTGCGCTTCCCGTATTGTTACTTATAAAACTTTGAGTCTAAGCTAGCTAAGGTGGCTTTAAAATCTGTCCTCGTTCTTCGGAAACTGGGTGGGCAAATGTAAATAAAAGAGATCAGTTCATCTAGTCACATACAATGCTAAGATACTGTTCTCGTTTTTGGTTCGACATCACACATACGCAAACCTGAATTTGAATGTGTAAGCTCAAGGTAGATGTTATTATTAAATGATAAATGGTTATCAGAAATTTTGATACATAAATTTCTTTTATATATATATATCTCTGTTAGTTTATTTTAGAAGCGTCTACTGAGCAAAGCATAACTTCTCTTACTTTGAGCTGGGCAATGAATTATTGTTAGCTAGTTATATATAATTCTTCTTCCTCGAAACTGCCACAAATTCTGCAAAAGTCATGAAATATCTTGTTGAGCTTCCAATGGAGCAATGATGTAAATTTGCTTTTATCGAAATATTGATTATTCGCCTAAGATTTCAGTTCAGCTAAATGAGCTGAATGTGCTTTGAAATGAATGAATCCTGTTTCGTCTGATCAAACATTTTCTAATCTCTATTTGCCATTTCTAACTTTACCGTTGAGATCTAGACAAACAGTATAAATATTGTTGGCTTTCTCTTTATAATGCAGTAGGGTAATCTATTCTGACATAGTAGGAATGAAAACTATAATCAAGAAATTTCCAGGAAACTTCTTCATGACCATAGCATAACTGTTTGGGTAGTTAATGGTACAGAAAGTTTTATCCAACTATAGTTCTTCGAAGATACCACTGAATGGACGACCACCATCAATGAGGACCCTTGCAATGTTCTCATAATGGCTTCTTGATGACAATGGCACTGTAGCTTAAACAAGCAGCGCTTAAAACCAATATGCGGCACAAGAAATCTGCTATATGGGTCAAAACATTTGAACTGGGATGGATATGGTTTTGTTATCAATTCTGAACGCGACCATTTACACGATATCATATTCAAAATTTAACCGGAACAAAATTTGCAAGGTTCAAAATAGACGAAAAAACAAATGCATTTATCAGAATACAAGAATCGGATCATGCTGGTAGATACTCTTAGAGTTATCCTTGAGTGGCCGAATGCACTATAATGCCAAGACGAGGTTTCGCTTAGTTTAAAGGTTGTGGATGTTGCTTCCGTTCTCCCTCTATCTTGAAATGAGGAGTCAAAAAATAATTAAAATAATTTTAGTAATTTAGTGTTTGTTTAAGGTTTATATTCAAGTTACAAATCTTATATTTTAATAAGTTTTCACTTATCAAGTTTAGATTCAATCTGAATTGTAGAAATGAGGGGAAATGTAAGATTTTTGGGTTTCAAAAGAACATATATTTGCCTAAAGCTATACAAATTGATCACTCAAGAGCAATAGTGCCTGAAATTATCATATTTGTAGCTTGATCGCTGTTAATGGTGAGTCTTAAGTACGCTGGAACCAGCTAAACTTCAAACTTTTAAGAAGATCCAATGTGTATTTGCATAATTCTGCCCAATTTGCTGTTTTTAATGACACAATAATCAAAGAAATTAAACTTTTTGTAAACCTGCTGCAATTAAAATTAAAAAACAAACATAATTTCCTCAAAATTTGTTTACCACTTCTGCCATAAACACGCAATGCTATTCATCAAACTCAAACTAATAAGTATCTGCACACAAACAACCAAAAGAAACAAACAAACAACAAGTTCAATAATCATACAAAATTATTCCCCATTTGTTTAAATAATTACAGTTCAAAGTAGAGTTGAAGTTCTTCTGCACACATATTTGTTTATTATTTTTTTGCAAGACGGTTCCGATCGACCGACTTCCTTATTTATCTGCGCACGCAAAACTCACTAATTAATCGGCTGCGAGTAAACTGTGCTAATTTTATGCAAAGTCATTTGAGAAATACTTGAAAAAAGCTTAAGTCGAGAAAAACAAGCGCAACAGATGCGGAAAAATCGCAAATACCAACGACGGACGTCATCAAGTTGAACATCGTCAACGAAGTTGCCGGATTCGAAGTCGGCGGTGGCGGGCGCGCAATGGACATAAGTTGAATTGGATTGGATTGGAGTGGAAATGACGGTGGCACATCTGCGCAGGCGCGTAGGTTTCTTAAGGATTACATAAGCTTTCGCTGATTTTTTGGTACACTTTACTTGCTCAGTTCAGCATTTAGTTGCATGCATGTGAATGCGATATAAATGTATCTAAGTGTAAATGTATCTGACTCTGTGTGTGTGTGTGTGTTATTTATTTTGTTTATATGCGGTGCTTGCGTTAATTTATAACATTAACTGTTATTCTTCCTATACAAGAGCAACCACGTCGCCAAAAAGTTGTAAAACCAAGAGCAAGCTTACGAAATACCAACAGCAGCAACGCTGTGCGGGCACATGGCAATAACAAGTGTTGGCAGTGCTAAATTGCCAACAAATACAGGCACACACACAAACATACACATACGACTCAGTCACTCAAAAACAAATTTACTCATAATAAAAGATTTGATATAAAAGTTCAAATTTGACTTTTAGTAATTTTTTGAGTCTAAAAGTTACTGAGTTGTTTGAAAACTTTCGTTCACACAAAATTATTTGTCGTTGAACTGAGTGCATGCTCGAGCCAACATGTTTGTGGGAGTTGCATGAGAAATGGAGAGAGAGACAGAGAGAAATAGACTGGGATAGATAGAGAAAACGAAAGACAAAGCTTAGTATTTACTTAAGACAGTCTACACAGTCTACACAGTCTACATCTGTCATTTGTATTAGTAAAGAATGTTAAAAGTCTTCTACGCCCAAAATATGCAACCGATTTTAAAAAAAATATTGTTTATTTATTTTTGTTGTGAGAATCATTCTGAGCCTAAAAGCAATTTAATATACCTTAGAGATACAAAAGAGATGCCTTAGAGATATCTTAGAGAATTCTTTATGGTCGAAAATATTTTTTTTTACACGCAATAGTGCTGTACAATGTCATCGGGACAGCAACAGTGTTTATGGTTATTATCTGAGATGATTATATGGTGCGCTTCAACTTAGGCAAACAAAATTAACTTATTCTATGCAATGAACGAACAGTAGCAGTTCAATCTGTTCTCTAACTGATTTTTTGTTCAAACGAGCGAACACAGTTAATTTTGTTCAAAACTGTTCGTTCGATTTTATTCATATTCATCGTTCGTTATTCTTACTCCCCTGTTCGTTCAGGCATTTCTATTTTGGCAACTCGATTTTATATTGTTCTATTGATGTATGCAATTCGTGTTTAGAATATTTCAGTGTATTCTATATATGATATATGCATATAAAACGCAGCCATTATCAATAAAATCTAACGAAATGAAGGAAAGAACAGGGATTAAGCTCAATTTATATTCTTGTTTGAACGAACGAGGCATAAGATCGCAGTTGTATTAGTTCTAAACTGTTCTATCGATTGTATTCCCTATTCTCGTTTGAAATTCTTATTCATTGTTCCTTTGGTCATACCCAACGGCGTATCCAAGGGAGCCCCCTAATTTTTGGAAAGTTCGTCAAACAATTTATTTTAATACACATTTTTGCACTTTCATATAATAGTGGCTATTAATATTTGATGTGTTCTAAGATTCCTAATCACTTTAGATTAATAAAAATAAAAGCCCTTTCTTCGAGGACAGCTGGCTATGCTTGGTCATACCGTTTTTTTCGTTGTATTAAACTTCAGTTTAAATTGTTTTATTGAGCCTTTTTGTCCTACTCATATTACCGATGAGATTTCTACTGGTTTTAAGTATTTCAGTTCACCTTTAAAGAGATTCGCTTGATTTGTTACTTTTTCCGTAAAAATTCCGCCAAAATACTTCAGATTTTTTTTCAAGTTGCTCATGTATCTGGATAACTTTCAAAGTTTTTTGTATTTTATATTAAAAATCACATTTCAGTAGTATCAAACCAATGAATTTCCAGAAATAAGGTACTGTTTTCGTAGTGTCTACATCCGGGGTGGCCAAACGGAGATATATTCCGGACCGGTCGATCGCGACTATTAGTCCAGTGGATCGTGACGTAAATACGTCTATACGACTATATAGTATATTCTACGTATTTATATTTTTTGCCTTGCCACGATCGACTGGACTAATAGTCGCGATCGACCGGTCGACTGGTTAGGCAGCCCTGGTCCATATATTGCTCTTTGAATACACAAATCTGGACTTGTAAGGTCAAAAATAAATATGCGAAATTGAAAATGGAATTGCTTGGATCTGTTTATGTTCATAGAGGTACAATAAAACCTTTGGAAATTTAAGTTTAGTTTCTAAATATAGGTATTCACAGCACTGAACCAATTACAATTATCAATAAATATTTTGGAAATTAAACTTACGGACATTAAATCGAAATATTTGACAGTGGAATTATATCAAATTTAACATAATCAATTCACAAAAAAAAAAAAAAATAAAGAAACGTCTCTAAAATATTGAATCTAAGCAAATCATAAATAGAGATCCATGGCATATATGCTATGTCATAGTTGAGCACTCTTAAATACTATAATTGTCTTGCAGTCATAAACAGTAAAGGACTAAAATATATACAGAGTGTGTCCCATAATTTAGTTAAGATTTGAAGTTTGTCTCAAAATTACTCTTTACATGGACTTAGTTTTGTTATGTGACGCCCTATATATACTCTTAGAATACTTTCAACTACAAAAGTGCTTTAAAAATATCTTTTAAATCAAACCTTGTAGAGAAATATGTGACTCGAGCGAAGCGAACCAATTAATGTAACCAAAATATACCGGAAGCCATTCGTGCCTAATAGACTTGAGAAAAATAAAACGGAAAAGCAGATATAAACACAAGCCATGAACTTTTTCTTTGCTTTTTATTAGCTTTTCGCTTTGATAAAATGTAGACAATAAGAAAAATAGCAAAATAAAATCCATTGAAATTTGTTCAAATTTAAATTATGCAAAAAAAGAAAAAAGAAAAATGATTTTCCCGAGCTTTTTTACAACGATATATATTTTCTTCTTCTTTTTTTTTGTAAACTTAAAGCAAAGTGTGCAAGGGGTATTAACAGTTTGTCGGGCAGTTTGTAACGCATAAAGCATTTATAGTATTATTGATTAGCTCTATAGGAAGTTTTCTTATTGGTTCAAGAAAATAGAGTGTCCATATGAAAGCTCGACGGGAATTTTTTAAATTTTCTATGAAACTTTGTTCTTAGGAACAAAGTTTCTATATAGTTTTTTTCTGTGAGTCCAATTAGGAATCTCGGTGCAAACCATTCGCTTTAATTCTAGGCTGATGATAATAAATAATTTATGGATGTTAATACATTTCAACACACTTAAAATTTGTAAATTGTTGCAGATCAGACCACTACAGCACTATAAATTATAGAAGTAATTAAATCATGAGTATATAGAGTCTTAATATGATCTTTATTGATCTTAATTTTATTGTTTTCGTCGTATTTTCATTTAAGGTCTATAAAATTCAAAGTGTATTAAAGCTTCGGTGTTACAGTCGCACACGTTTTTTGATTTTTTTCCAATCAGCTGGCGCCGCTGTTGCGACTGCGTTTTATTGTCATTTTTATGTTACTTTTTTTTTGGTCATAACTCCACTCCAGCTTAGTCCACACTGCATGCCTCCTTCTTGTTGGCAGCCATATGTCGCAGCAGCATCATCTTGTTCATTGGCTGCCGGTGTTATAAATTTATTGGCATTCCAATTGGCGTTGTTTGTTGCTGGCGACTTTGGTCTTATTGCCAACATTTGTAATTGCGTCTACTGCATTTTTTGATTAACCTGTTTCGGCGTTGTTATGCGATAATTTTTATTTTTTTATTTTTTGTGACCAATTTGATGTAAATTTTTGTCTACACTGCGTCTCCCCGCCCAATTCACTTGGCAATCGATGCTTTCCGTGTAGTCGCTTCACCACCATTGCCACCAGCCGCATTTGATGTGCCACAAAAGTGGATTAGTGGGGGCCAGTTGGCTTAGTTTTAAGCGACTTAAAGTGTTCCTCTTGACTATTATACGCCATGCACTTAATTACACACTTGTGTCGAGTGAGTGAATTTGTGCTAAATTCCGTTTTAATCGCTTTGTTAATTGTGTTAAGGTCGTTTGAAAGTTTAATATGTGTAAATTTTTTAAAGAATTGTGTTTAATTTGTTTAAAGAAAATAAATATTATGGCTGTATTCGAGAGCAATTTGCCTTAATTTCTGTGCTTTCTTTTTTTATTAAAATACGTTTAAAAGTTTTACAAATTATGAGGAATAAAAAAAAAAAAAATATTACAAAAGTTTTAAATTCTCTTCAATGCAGAATTTAGTTTCGAATACAAAGAAACCTCTTGAGCGCACAGAAAAAATGTGCATATAGCTCATTGCTTGTCAAAGAAAAGAACTTCTCCGGCTTGGCGGCCAAGAACGCATCATGCCAATATTTGATACTCCGTTCCAAAGTGAAACGTATTCTGTTGAGGGCATTTTTTATTGATCTGTACAAGTAGTAATCAGAAGGGGCCATATCTGGGCTATAAGGTGGTTTAGATAGAACTTTTCACCCTACTGTTTTCTACATAGATTTTAACCGGACCTGTAACAGGTGGCAGAGCGTTGTCATGATGGAAAACTACTGGTCTGGTCGTATTTCCGCGATCGTTCTCTTCAAACGAATCAATTGTGATCGGTAGAGGTCTGCTTTGATCGTTTGAACCGATTTCAAGAGCTCATAGTACAACACATCCTTGTGATTCCACTAAATTGAGAGCATTACCTGTTGATGCTTGGCCGGGCTTTACATACGATTTCTTGCGCTTGGGGTAGTCGTAATAACTCCATTTTTCATCACCAGTGACAACCCGATGCAAAAATTACTTTTTTTTGTGGCGTTTAAGCAACATTTCCGAGTTGCAGAATCGGCGTTTCACGTCTCTAGGTTTCAATTCATAGGGCATCCAATTTCCAAGCTTTTGCATGAATCCCAATGCTTTTAAAAGTGTGATAAAAAATAGTTGCTTGATCAACTTCCAAAGCTTTTGCAAATTGTTATTGCATTAATCACGCATCTTCATCGAGAAATTCCTCCAATTCCTCCGTCGTCTTCGTTTTCTTCCACTAAAATTCGATGATTTTTGGCAGCCCTTTTCTTTACGTTACATTAATGAAGAAGAACTACCCGCAAAAACACTTCATCTGGCACAAAGTTCGGCATTTTCAAATGAATAGAAAAAAGTTTTTTTTACGCTTCAACCATATGACATATACTAAAAAATACCCGCAATGACAGTAGCTTCCAAATGAATATAATCACGGACTGAACACGACGCGGAGTAATACCAGAAATACCCTCTCTTAGAAAACCGCACGAATATTTAGCAAGTCCATGGTTTGAGTGAATGTTGAGACGCCGAATAGCGCTCGGCACTATTAATTGCATAAAGAAAACGTAACTGAGTTAAAATTTTATAAAATAGAACAACAAAAAAAATTTATAAATTTAAAAGAAAATATATTAAATTCATTAACTTTAACAAATATTTACAAATGGCTAACTTATAAGTTCTAACGAATGGCTTACACCTTTTTTTAGCAAAGAGCGAAATTCTTAATCCTAACGAATAGCTAACCCCTTTTAATTGGTGAATAGCTAACGAATGGTGATGCAACGTTATATTCCTCGGTCCCAGCCAATGACAACTCCATATAAAAATCATTAGAACAGAGTTAGAGTTGATATTCTGGAAGAATGAGCAGAAATAACCTTTTTTAATTTAAATTTTAGTTGGTATTTTTGTTCAATGTTTCTTAAATGCATTCCTATTATAATTTCAAGAAGTATTCGACATTCCATTAGTTCGTGATTTAGTAGTATTAAAATGGTTTAGTTTAGAAGGTGACTAATATACAGAAATATTCACATTTACGTCTGAATAAGGCCATTTGAGCACCTTGCATGCTGCATTAGCAATTAAAATTTGTTTAAATTGTTCAGGCTTAGCTAACTAAAATCTGTGTTGGTGCCAAAACAGTTCTTTGTTTAGTATTTTAAAAGCTGTGCAGTGTGCAAGCAGGCTTATGACAACCCGAATATATTTTTAAGTGAATTGCTTATAATTATAAATAATTGACTTACAGCTGGGTACTGTGTTTGAATTTATTTGCGTTGAGTAATTTAACGTACCCAACCCTAAGCAATTTCTTCCTTCTCTATTTGTTGAACTGCAGATTGACTACACTTTTCCCCTTCTCTGCTTACTGGAATGTTCAGCTTAGAGATTTAATAATAAAATTTTCGCAGCTTTTAGTAAACATTTCATAAACATAAGATTTTCAATTTCCTTAAATTTTATATAATTTAATAGTTTTGACGTGCGAAAGCTTCGTTTTTAATAAACAAAAAAATGAGCTCCTACAGTCTACACTAACTTCCGCTCGAGAAAAGCATCCAAATTATGTAAAGAGCAAACAAGCTAACTGCACAAATTACAAACAAATTTGAAGCAGCTCTCAAACAATGAACATAGCCTCCAACAAACATCAACATTTTATAATTTGAAGTGTGAAGCTGCAGAAAAATGTGCGTCAACTGCTATTAAATTTGGAATGAATCAATGGGAACCGAATGAGTGACCAAGCAAACAAGCAACTGACTACAAGTATGCGACGCACGCACAACCAAAAATGCAGAGACTGACGGAATGACAGTAGGTTGACATTAGAGTTGACACAGTTCCAACAACAATAATAATAATGAAAATTGTAGTAGTCGAGTAGCCAAAGTAAAAAAAAGAAAAAAATAAACAGCCTCAAAAGCAGCGGAAAATTGTTGACCCAAATGTGCCGACAGCGCAGAGCAATCAACTTCAATTGAGACAAACGACCTTTAAAACTAAACACGCCGCAGTTAGTACAGAAGTAGCTAAAAAATTGTTAAAATTATAGAAATTCATAACAAAAAAAAATGTTAAGCTAAAGAGTTGCTGATGGAAGACAGGTGTAGTCGCCGCAGCAGCAGCAACGACTTCAGCAAAAGTGTTTTTCAAATTACTTATTTCAAATTGATGCCAGTCAGTCGTTTTGAAGTTTATTAAATGCGAACAACTGTTGCTGACTGCGATTGTGTTGCTCTGATTTGTTGCCGAAAGATATTGCGCAAGCATTTAAATCAAGTGCGACAGTTGCTGCAGTCGTTTGAATGATCTGACTAGTTTGTTAAAATGGCAACAAAAATAAATAAAAACAAAATAAAACCGGAGAGAATGTTAACTGCAAAGCAAATGCAAATTCAAAATAAAAAAAAACAATCATTTTGCCATATTTGGTAATTGAGATACTTTTGTAGCTCAAAGTTTTTTTTTCCGCTTTGTTCAATAACACTGCACAGAATAATTGACAGCAACTGAACAATATATATAATGTAAAGCAGTGCAGCTGATTGCAGATAATACAGACAGCAACATGCAACAGATCGAACTATAGAAAGAAAAAAAAACCAAACTCATTTTGATATATTACTTCTAAACAACTTTCGCTTTTGTCCAGTGTAACACGAATCGTGCATAAATTAAAATGAACAAACTGTAGTCTGGGGGAAAAAAAAAAGAAATATAAAGTTGTTCTACTAATCGCTAGAAAGAAAACCAAATTAAAATTTCGCCTTTGAATACCAACACACAAACCGAAAAAAAACCTTTTCGATAAAAGAGAAAACTGAGACTAATTCGTACCAAATAAATGATTGAGAGTGTGTGTAAGTTTTTAACAATGGCGCTGCACATAAATAAAATTTATTTCTATAAAAAGCGAATACAAGCGCTAACAGCAGCTGAAACACAAAACATTGAAGACGTTGTCGACCGGGCAGCTTATTTACATATGATTAGTATTTGTTTTTTTTTCCTGGACTTTTACGACTTTTCTTCTTTTTGCATACTAATACAACACAACAAGTGAAAGAAATGAACTTAATATGCGGTAGAACTGAAATTTTGATACTCTTCGTTTGTCATGGGAGAGCGAGATGGTTTTGAATGGAGTCTAACGATATTACAATGACGAAAAAGCACAGCAAAATATTTTTGTACAGTGAATAAGGTTAGTTTTTTTGTTTCCCTTAATCGGTATGAAAAAAGAGAAGGAAAAAGGAGAAGCAAAAAAGTGCATTGCCGGAGATTTTTCCACAAGAAATAGACTTGTCCGTAAAAGTCTTCAAACAACACAAAAAATTGAACATATTAACTTTAATCGCAAAAATCTCAACTAATATCTAATGTATTAAACCATTATTAATGCATTATACTGTTTTATTTGATACTAATTCATTTATCTTAACTAATTCTATTTATACCAAATATTTATGTAATAAAAAAAATATTTAAATAAACTTTTTACTAAATTATGTAAAAAAAAAAACAATTCCGCAAGCTCCAAGAAATGCATATCGGACTTTGGAAGTTTATCCTATTCTTTTCGATTAGGGAAAAATATATATGTTGGTGGCAAATCCTTTAGATCCTTGAAAAAATGCAGGCAGACTTCACTCATCGGTTTAAAGAGTAGTAACTAACTTCATTTCAATCATCTGCTCCCTGTCTCTTTTAACCAAACTGCGAGAAAATACGATTCGTACAGTTAGCGCGTAAATCCAAAGTTGACTGGTCGCCACTACAAGTTAAGCTAAAGGAAAGGTTTTCTTAAATGATGAATCCGATGATACTGTCCAGAAAATTAAAAAAAGCTGAGTATTGTAGCCGAGTTGTCCTATATCTCAACTATTAATAAGGAAAAGCTTATGGATTTCACAAATTAAGACGTTTCCAAGCCTTAAGATTTTTGAAACAAAGCCAATTTTTTCTGATTAGAGTAAGTTCTGCATATTCAAGATAAAATAATAATTCTTGTGTAGAGAAAGTGAAGCACAATGTTTCCAAAGAAGAATTCGATACCAATAGCTAGTCATGTTGGAGACGGTGTTGTGGGTTGGTGTGCGTGATAGTCAATGGTGTTGGAAAATTGAGATTTAGACAAAACCGGTTATATACGTGTTTAAAAAAAAATGTACTCCAAAGAGCCCAGCATTTTGGTCTACAAGACGAGTTTTGGTCCCATAACCTGAAGCTCTGGCAGTTATATACAATACAAAATCTGTTGCAAATACATCCACAGTCTCTGGATCACAATCCAATAGAGCTTTTGTGGGATTTACTCGAAAGCAGGATCCGAAAACTTATCATTATCTCCAAAACTATGTTTAATGTTATGGAGAAATAGGAATCCAATGATACAAAGATACTTGCGAACTTCATAGCAAGACGTCTTTAATACTGCGACAACATTTTTCTAGCTAAGAGAAACCTGTACGCAGACCTTTGCGGCATAGATTTTTTGTTAGGCCCTGTATCGACGAAGGTACAAGAGCCTATTGGTTTTGTTCAACTGTATGTATGAAACAGGTAGAAATATTGATCGGAGACCCCCCAAAGTTACTCCTATTATGGTCAGGAGTGATAGAGAAGTCGATATAGACATGTCCGTGTGTCCGTCCGTCTGGCCGTCCGTATGAACGAAAGGATCTCGGAAACGGTAATAGATAGAGACTTCGTGTTTTTTGCATTCGACTAGGACTGCTCCGGAATTTCATAAGTTTATTTTAAAATTTTAGTTGAGAAGTTTATTTTTCCACTATATAAAATTTTTTATATAATTTTTTTGACGAAAAACAACCATTATATATTTTTTAATAACCACCCGAGCCGTTGTGTAGCATTAACTAACAATTTATCCATAAATCCAGTAGTGCAATAACTTTGGCGGATATAGCGAATGACCATCAAATGACTATCGTTTGGTCCTGTGCAGTTTGATATAATTCCAAAGGCATATTCGTTGCAACACAAGTGTGGATATTTCGAAAGGAATTTTTATTTTACTATCCCCAATAATAATGTTTCATTTCAAAAATGTTTCATTTCTCATAAATTGTTAACAAAAACTATTTTAAAAATCAGTGCAATATATAGGGAGTCTATACGGCAGAGATAATCGTGGTTCTTAACTATCGAATTTCTAAAAATTGGCGCTTATTGAGTGGCAAAGGCATTTGCGAAATGCATGAAAATTCATATCAATATAAAAAAAATTGGTGCCTTTTTGAAGTATTTTAATCTCTGTAGAAGCTCGAAATTTTTAAAATTCGTGAGATGAATACTTAAAATTTCTTTCCCACATATGTGAGTATAGCATTTTATAATAACAATAGGAAAGTCTCACGAGAACTATAAGATGTTTCATTTTAGAGGTTTGATATTCAAGTTGTCTTCTACTTCTAAATACACACCCAGAGTTAATGTCCATATACGGCCTCAATTGCCCAATACTTTTTATAAACCAAGAAAGAACGTTGCAGTCGACTATGCTCGACTTCTTAAAATTAAATTTATATAAGGGAAATATTATTGGATATTTTAGTAGAATTAGTATAAGCTACACCAAATTCACCATTTCTAGCTGAATAAACAAAAACAATATAAAATTTTTTATATAAAAATCCATCCTTTGTATGGGGACACCCCTTCTAGAGCACCGATCTGGACCTCAATAGAATATTTTATAAGGATTACTGTAAAGTATACCAATTTTAGAATTTATAGCAAAATAAACAATATTAAAAAAAATTTTACAAAAAACTCAAAATGTTTTTTGCCATGCAAACCTACTCCTTGTTTTTCAAGGCAAGTAACCAACTCTTTTAGGGGAATCTAAATATCCTGCTTTTATCTATTATAGTTTCCGAGTACTCAGTTTCATACGGACAGCTAGACGGATATACGGACATATTTATATCGCCTTTTGGTGCTGATAATATGCTGTTATTTATATTAATTGTTTTGGAAACATTTTCTTGGATGATTACTATCAAAATGACAAATAAAATATTTACTTTTCGAATAAATATATTTGAATCGGCCCATTCATGAATGCATTTCTAATGTGGCATTCAAATTAGTTGACGATAAGTTAATCAATCAATTGATTTAAGCATTGTCCAAACGAGATAATGCATCTGGAATTAAAAGGTTACTGTGTGACAGTGATTTTTTAGTCTTACCTTTGTGAAGAAGAAAACGAAAAATTTCAGTAGTAAACTCGAATTGCTGTTGCTAGTTTGTCGGTAGAGTTAGTTTTACTGAGGAACATGTTTGAATCTAATTGGTATCATATCTAAAGAAGAGTTGATCTGTTCAACAACGCATATGTTTACTGGGTTTGGTTAAAAAGTAAAATCAGTGATTTTATTGTGAATTTATTGTGAATCGACTTTACGTTTTGATCTGTTTCGGAACGCTTGGGATAGGAGGGTAAAGATTAGCTCTCCCTTGATAGTAGACATGGGTGCCGGCAGTCGGAATTCAACTTCGGTGCCAATGTTTCATAGAAGTTTTGTCAAAATTGTGTTTCCGAAGACCAAAATATTTAAATGTGCTAAGAAAAATCTAAAAAGCAATTTACCGAATTCACAAACGTATTCCTAAAAGTCTTAAACCCCACAAATTTTTGGGTTTCCCTCTCAATTTATGAGTGTTGCAAACTTTATGACAAAGTTTTGTTATTTTTTACACTAAACATGAAGCATGTAAAAATGCGCGCATTAAAAAAGTAAAGTAGTCACTTCTGCCGAAAAAAAGAGAAAAAAAAAAGAAAAAAAAACGTTTTACCTTAACAAACGTTTAAATTCGAGTGACTGTGAGTCAGCTGCGAGCGTAAAATACGCATAGCAATTTATATGCAGCATATGCTGCATGCAGTATTTATGCATGCTCAAGCTGCGGCGTTGTTGGCGCTTTTATGCATCGAACATGATCGGTTGCTGTTAAATTTGACCTTCTTCGTTGACGGCTGATGGAAAATCATTTTTTTCTTCATATTTTATTGCGCATTTAAAAATATTTTTTTTTTCCAACGATTTTGATTTTTTATGAGCTTGAGTCGTGCTCAGTGTCGCTGCTAGGCTTTTCGTAATTTGCTTTAAGCTTGAAATGCGTTAAAAATGCATTTTGAAATGGTTCAACAGTTGGAATTATGCCATCCAGCAGTTGGTTAGTATCTACTAATTACTTGTTGCTCTGCTCTATTGCTGTGAAAAGCAGAACGAAGCCACAGCAGCGAGCCCAGCTAATAACAATCAAAGCAGTATCTTGCTGTGGCATTGAAAGCTGCTCAAAGAAATAAATAAAAAAAATAAAAAAATAAATAAAATAATAATGAAGAAATACGCACTTTGCCTGTCGGTGATGCTGTTCATGATGACGACCACAATAAATAATGGTGTGAAAAAATCACGCTCGCGGCAATATGGGTTCACCGTCAGTCATTCAGTCTCGCAGACATTTACACTTTATATGTCAATTTGCCCTTTTCGTTGTTGAAGCGTTTTGTAAGGCCCAGTTAAGGTGCTACCCGGCTAGCTGACCTTATTTTAAGTTGGAATGTTAGTTGTAGCTGATATTAGATGTAGATATAAAAAAAAATAATTATATACTGAGGGTTAGTACTGTGTAAATTTAATTAGGATTGCAAGTAATTGGCATCTAAAAGCGTTTTTAATAACAGCTGAAATAATGTATTGTTTATATTATTAGGAGATGTAATTTTTATAATTTATATGGTTTATTTTTGAGCATTTGAAACGCTTAAATTGAAATATAAAGCGGTTTGTCTTGATACATCGTCAAAATTAAAATTTTTTCAGTTGCTCAGCTACAGCTAGAAAACTTCATTGTCATTCCTACAACGCTTTAGAATTAAAACTTTTCGAAATACATTTGTACAAACTTTTTACCTTCCTTTTTTGTGAAAGCGAGGCTTCAGCTTCTGCAGTCTTATGAAATGTTTACTATTTACTAGTTTCGAGAATGAAGGATTTTACAAAGATTTTTCGAGCATATCTGAATATTCGAACCTTAACAAATGAACACTATACCTGCATCATTCTGTTTCCCTGAAAAATTTAAGAGTAGGGGAAAGTAGAAACTTATATCTGGAAAACTATTTACTGCTGATGGTAAACGGCAGCAGGACACAAAACCGTTGGGGAAAATGGGTCATGCCAACGTGTCTATAGTAAGTCATTCTAGTGAGCCCAATTAATAATATATAGATTTATTATTTTTGGATGAGCGCACGCCTGAGATCGGCTAGATTCCTCTGAAATGTTAATAGTGTTTCTCGGCCCAAAAACCATCTCTCAATTTTCTAAAAATTATGTCTCTATTTATAAGCAAAAATTAAGAGTAATGCTTCTCGCTGAAACACATCTCCAAAAATGGATAATTTTCAGATGCTTGGTATGCGTTCAATACCAAGCACCACTCAAATGGCAAGGACTTTGGTGAAACTAACAAACTGGTCAGAAATTGCTTTAAACCTTATTTCCTACATTTCAACTATCTTCAACTTCAATAAAAATGATCTCACTTAATCGGTAATTCATAGTTCCGAAAAACAATTTCTTAATTAGGCCCTGTACCGAAGGTACAAGAGCCTATTGGTTTTGTGCAAATGTATGTAACAGGAAGAACTAATTGTCGGAGACCCCCCAAAGTTACCCCCATTATGGTCAGGAGTGATAGAGGAGTCGATATAGACATGTCCGTCTGTCCGTCCGTCCGTCCGTCCGTCCGTCCGTATGAACGAAAGGATCTCGGAAACGGTAATAGATAGAGACTTCGTGTTTTTTGCATTCGACTAGGACTGCTCCGGGATTTCACAAGTTTAAAAGTTCACAAGTTTATTTAAAAGATTTCATAATTATTCAAGTTGCTTGACAGTCTATAGCCTGGAACACCTATATAATGGCCATCAGATCCTATGAGCATTCCAGATCTTCACCAACTACTTTCCAGTTCTTTTTAACTTACTGGAGCTCCCTCAACTTAAAGAACCCACAATAAACCCACTGTTCCATATAAAAGTATATTAACAGCCACAATCAGCTCAGCGCATTTATAAATTATACAATTACATAATGTTGACAACTCTGCCAGTTCCCTCAGCTCTGTTCTCACTCCTTCAAGGCAACTTTCAACGACATGATGTCTAGGGAAGCAATTCCTGAGTTACTCAAGCCTCTCAAGCTTGCAGAGAAACTTGTTCACATAAATAATATGAAATGCTTCTCTCCATGATGTTCTCTGGAAGGTACGCTTGTCATTAAAAAACATTAAGGAAGCTGAAATTACGATTCAGAACCTTGCTCCAAAAACTTGTCCCATGTTCAGAGTGCAAAGATAACCACTTAGCTATAGGATTCGACAGCCAGGAAGGTTCATGCCATCACAATTTCAATTGCGAAAGTTACTTAGAAATGATACTCTACTTCGAAAATTGACTTAGTTATGTACTTCGCCATAAATATTTTCCAGCAATGTAAAAATATTAACCTAAGTTTAAAAATTTGTAGAAAAGCCCCATATAAGCGAGACATCATTCATTTTCACCAATTTGGATACCCCGCAAAGCATGGACCTGCTTATCAAGAAAAAACTCGGAATGTTTTCGATCACCTCTTGCAATCTTCTTTAACACAAGATTCTCAACAAAAATGTGTTCAGCATGGCAAAATAGCAGTGTATTCAGTGCAATAGATTATGTTCATTACATTGAATAGATGTCGGATTCTAAATAATATTAGAATCACACTGATCCTAGATGTAATGAAAAGTTTCGACAATTGAAATTCAATTCCAATCGATATGCTTCATAAAAAATCTGCCAAAATCGATTGTCAGAATACAACCAAATTGAAATGTCATTGAAGTTTCAACGAATTCGAATCGAAATTGAAATTTTTAACAATTCAATTTTAAAGATGTTTTTTTTGCTTGGATGTAATCTTTGCAAGCGAGCACTCGCTCCAAGTTTGCAATGCTGAATAATTGTCTAGTTTATTTACTAGCACTGCACTAACTGTATCCCGCCCACTTCGCCGCGCCCATTAAAGTCAAAATTCGCTTACTTGTCTAATGGATCTTACTTCTCCTGATTTCATTACCTTGTATACCAAACATCATCTTTGTTCTTTAAATGGATATAATAAATTTTGTATATTGCTTATTTTTGACCATACTAAATGGAAATACTTCCCTCGATACCATTGACATGTATACCAAATTTAATCTCTGAATCTCAAATGGATGCAAAGAAATGTCGAATTTTTATATTGGGTTGGTCAATGCCGATATTAACCAAAAGTAGTCTATGTGCTTTTCCAACGGCGTTTATGATTTTTATATATGTATGAATAGATTAGGGCAATCAAATCTCCTATTTGTAAATGTTTCATGTGTAGATTTCTTTGGATTTACTGTAATATTTCAGTTTTCAACCGACCTTCAATTTAGTCTTAATGGAAGTGGATCATTTCAGTGTCATCAGTGACATCTTAATTAGCGACAGTTCTGCTTATGGAAGTTGGCATATAAAAGTAAAAGTTGTGTATACAACGGACCGTAATATTCTACGTTGTGCTTTTCCGGCGTTATTTTAAAATTTTGTTGAGGATACATCTTACACTTTAATATAGAACCAACGACAAGAAACGAATTGTATGGTGATGGAGAAAGTTTTGGTTTTATATAAGAGTCGTTGGTGACAGACTCTATCAAAAGCTTGGTGTATATCCAGGAATCTTTTTCACAACAATAGAGCTTTCGGTCCATTGCAGAAAAATAATTAGGCGATGTTTAAACCAGTGTGGACCTATGGCATTCAGCTATGGGACACAGCTAGCAATTCAAATTTCGAAATTTTGCGGCAAAACCAATTTTACTATACGATGTATTGCTCATGCTCCATGTTAACTCAACAATAATGTAATACATAATGATCTCAATGTACCAACAGAATAGAATGAAAAACGATATGTGAAATAGTATCTAGATCATCACTTCATCTAGCTCTTCACTTCAGCTAGATCTTTACTAGATCTAGATCTCTACTTCATTTAAGTCTCCCTTTCATCCAAATCTCCACTTCATCTAGATTACATCATTTCGTTCTGATCTTCAACTAAATCTCAAATTTTTTCAAAAAATGATTTCTTAGCGACAATTTTTTAGAAATTTTATCTGAGTTGATTAAACTTCAGTGACTTGAGCGAAAAGTCAACTAAAAAGACAACTCTCCCTTGGAGATGGATAACATTCGGCATCAAAGAAGAATAATTATGTAACAGATATTTAAAGGTATTATTGATGAGAGCAATGAAGAGGGTAGAGTTATGTAAACCAACGGAAGAGGTTGAAAGCTTCTCTGGTTGAAATTTAGGGTGTCAAGGAATATTTTGTTCTATTTCCCGCCGGTTGACTTGATGTCATGGAAACATGAAACTTATAGGATGCAAGAACGTTAGGTAAGTTGATCTCTACAAGAAAGTGCTAGAATATCTTGGAGAGGTCTATCACGGACTAAATGTAAGACGTCGTAAAATACCATCACATCCAAAGACTAGATCTTGGATATCAGTTACAGCATTGAAGAAATATTGAGAACCTTTAACTTTTAGACCTACAGGTCGCATTTCTTTTAAATAAGATGTTGGACATCAGCATAATAAAAAAGTTTAAGCATTCAACTAAAGAATCGTTGAAATCGAAAGCTTTAAATTGCGAACTAGCTTTGCTCTTTCCGGGTTTTCTGTGACATCTAATTTGCTTATCTTGTATATACACGCGGTACTGTTATACACAGTCATAGAATATTTGATGATATATTAGTTTCACTCAATGTTGTCTAGCACCCCGAACAGTTTGTTCAGCAATTAATCAAAAATAGAATCGCACAGTGGTCGAAATTCGAAAAGCAAACAAATGAAAAAAACAAAAAAAAAAAACTTTAATTTAATTAAATTAATTTGTATATAAAATTCTTGCAAGAGTAGAAAAAAAGTTTGGCTGGTATAGCTCACAGGAATTACAAATAGTTTGGAATCAGCTACGTTTGTGTGTTTTGCGTCGTGACGTGCGCAGGCGCTGACGAATATTTTCCAATTACGAAGTAGAAAAAAACCGTGTGTTAAAGTTTATTAGTTTTTAAATTAAAATAAGTGTATTATATTCTTGTTTCAGAAATATAAACGATAGTACCTCTCCAATGATATATGTAACTGTTTTTGCCACAGCTATCTTATAGGCGTATATATACTATATAAAGCTCTTGCTTATTAATATACAGATTAATAACAAACATCTACATTAGTACGGGAAACATTATTTGCATGAACTTATCGAGTTGCGTTCAGTTGGCATTTACCACAGAGAAATCTATACAAACGTGCAGATTTACATATTTTCAATTATATGGAATTATCTCTGACGCAATTTTCGAATGATTAATCTCTTCAAGAACCAAGGTAATCAACTTGACATAAAGCAAATTCCCAAGATAGCACCTAAAGCGATCAGCAATGAATCATTCCAAACTAAATGACCCACATCATACAATGATGAACCTGATAAAACTCTGTCTGATGACACACTACGCTAGACACTCTCGAACAAATGTTTTCTGATGATGATTTATAATGCTTAATCTATTAGTAGCTCTTTTGGCACTCGATATGCATTAATAACGTTCGATATATATATTCTTGCCACGCAACTAAGTGAAGCTTCTTCTTTTTTATCTGCTTCGGCTTCTGCTTCTGCTGATGTTGTTCATATTTTCTCGCCATATCGCCGTACGATTGTGTATAAATAAATATTTGCTTGGTGAAATTTTTGGGTCAACTAGTATTGTTATTATAGGCACGTAGCATGCGTGAAATCGCATGAGAGACTTTTATATGTTTTATTGTTTGCATTTCTCTGTTTTGTTGTTTTTACAATAAAGTAAATCAAGAGATTTATTGCAATACTTTGTGCTCAAAATGCCATAATTTCGCTGCAGTTAAAAATTCCTTGGTGCTGCATTCTCTCGCGGATCCGCACTAGAAGCTGCTCTGCTCTGCTCTAATTTACCACCTGCATATTTGTACTATTTTCGGTCTTCGTCGAAACGGCCGCAGTTGTAATGAACGAAAAGAATTTAGGTTCTACTCAAATAAATTTTTGAAATAAATTTATTTTTAAAAGCAGCAAACGCCACTGGGTGATTTTTTTAGCTCTTGACTTTTGATTTCTTTTGGGGCGTTTTGTTGTTTATTTTGTAGTTTGCTTTCAACGCTGCAAGGGTAATAATGTAGCTACAAGAACCAACAAAAAGCGAAACAAGAAAAAGTATCTGTGAGATAGAAAATTTCGGATGAGTGACTGAGTATCTTGCTGAGCGCGAACAACAAATTTTTATGTTTAAATTTTATTTTTCTTTGTACAAAATTCGTCTCCCAAAACATAAAATTCTTCATAATTCAAAAAAAAAAATTGTGTTGAGCGCAAAAGAAACAGCAGAAGACACAAAAAAAAAATGTGTTAATTTTTTATTTTACTGAAAATAAAAACAAATCATTTATTTCCTAAATACAGGGTGCATGTATTTTTAGATGTTTCTTGCTGTATTTTATTAAATAATAGTTTTAAATAATTTGATGTTAGATAAGACAAAGAGGTTTGCTTTTGAAGCAAATTAATAATTTTTAATGATGAAAACTCACAGCAGAGACGAATAAATAGAAAAGTTAATGACACTCACACAATTTTAGCATAGTTTTGAGCAGATTTGACAAGTATACAAACTCAAGCGTACCGAAACATTGTACACAAATAGCCCCGAAATATATATGTAGCACCATTTCTAAAGGCTCTAGTATCACCATCATATTTGAAAAGCGATAACTATTTTTATTTTATAATTCAAGCAAACCAGTTTAAAAAATGGCGCCCAACGTGGTGCCCGAAATTATGTAACACATAAATTAATAACAGTAATTTGTTACTACAATATCCGGCGAATAAGACTAATCAAGTCTACATTTTTGCGTATTTTGGGTCGCTGAAGCTGCATCCATGCATTTTTGCACAAAATTTGTCTTGTTAGGTTAATTAAATGCGGAACTAAATTGTATATTCAGCGACCTAAAATACATAAAAATGTACTATTCTGTTTCCAAAAACAACTATTTTTTTGTGGGGTTGTATAAATTTTTAAACATGATGTCTTTCCCCGAATTCGTTTGGAAAACCAATATTTCTATCTATTTTTACGAAGTAAGATTTTTAGAGCATTTTATGTCCAAATCCAAGCCGGACTTAAGATATATATTTTTAATTCGGCAAAATAAATGGTAGGTAAACATAGATAGGGGAGCGAGATCAAAGCGTTTATTTCTTCAACGTCGTATAATGTTCCTAAGTACCCTCACAAGCATTTGTGATTTTGAGTTGGCCATTTTTTGTTTGACAGCATGAAATTGTTTTTTAAGGCAGTTTCAGACGGTGCCAGATATTAGACATATAAAAAATAGGTAGGTCTCACTTCTATCAGCTTGTCATAAAAAAGATACTAAATCCGTCCCATATGGTTTAATTATGATTTTTTTTTTCAGCTGAGTGTTTTTATATTATTTGTAAAAAGAAAATTTGTAAAAATGTTTACCCTAAAAAAAAAAATTCTAATACATCAGCATCTTGTAATTTATATGACATCTGATTTTAACGACGTCTACGATGCCTGGATAAAGTATATAGGTTCTTGAGCTATTTGTCTGATTAGCCACTTTTAGATGTAGTCTCCATACAAACCGGCACAAACTTTTGGGTTTTTTGTTTATGAAAATCATTTTTTATTCAGTACACAACGGGTAAAAGGGTATTTTAAATTTGTGGAAATGTTTAGAAAGGCAGAAGAAGACGAGGCAGAATCTGAAAAGTATATACATATATTCTTAATCAGTCGATTCAATATAGTCATGTCCATCTGTCCGTCTGTCTGGCTGTACGTTTGAACATGTATAACTTGGAGAATATTAGAGATACAGCCTTTTAATTTGAATATTTACATTCTCATATTCCTTCTTCAGATCACTTGTTTTTAATAAACGTGCTAACCTTTCCCTCGTAAGACTGGCGTTGCTTCTTACCATGCAAACCATACTCCATATTCTTTTTTTTTGTATGAAAAAATGTTATGAATGTTGTTCATTTTGCTACCAATGTAAATTTTGGTAAATTTTTTGTTAATTTTTATAAAATTTTTCATTTAGGTCCAGTTCTAATAACTAGAAAGGGTGGCCCCATTACAAATCTGTCCAACCACTCAGAATTTTTGTATGAAAAAAAATATATGAAAATATGTTATTGATGTTGTAGATTTTGCTCTACTTTTCATTTATCTTTATAAAATACTTAATTTAGGTCTAGATCGGATAACTGGAAGGGGTGGCCCTCATACAAATCTGTACCACTATTCCGAGTTTTTGTTTGATAAAAAAAAATTTCTTGTTCTTATTAACTCTAAAAATATATTTAATGAAGGTTCAAATCTAAACAACTAAACGTGGCCAAGTGTCCGTCTGTCTGGATGGCTATGAAAAACAAAAACTTGAATCTATAAAAGATAGCGCCATCAAGTTTAGATATTTAATTTCTTTTATTAAATTTTTTTTTATGGACGTGCTAACCCTTCTCTAAATGGGAAGTACTTATACAAATCTGTCCCTACTTTCTGAGTTTTTGGACGATTAAATTTGTTGTTTTCCTGATTATTTTTGTTTGGAAAGCCTAATGTGGTTTTTCTTAAATTCTAATGAAATATTTAATAAAGCGCCATATGAGACCAATAATAGGGTAGCCTCCCATTCAAGCCTATCCCCCATTCTTAGGTTCTGTTTGAAAAAAATTTTGTTGTGGTTTAGTTCAACTTGAAATGACAAATTTAGTATATCGTATACTAATCTCAATAAATAACGCTACAAGGATTTGGCTAGGAATATATCTCCTATGCAAATTTAAAGTTAATGGCAGCTTAGGATATCTTATACTCAATCACACTCGGCTACAACGTTCGTCGGATGGTTACTTAGTTACTTACTTAAATGGCCATCTACCGGTCATGGCCGGATCTAGGAAGGCATGCCAGTCTCCACCAGTCGTTTTGAATGCCAAGTACGGAGAGATCTCTCCATAACTGGTCATTCCATCGAGTCATTCAATCAAGTTTGGGCTCCCCATGCGTGCTGGAGCTCTTTCATCCATTCGAATGAGGTGCCCAGCTCAGTGCAGCTGCTGGAATTTTATGCGCTGGTCTCGTACAGCTCGCGGTTCATACAGGACCTAAACTCGTCGCCGACTCTAATAGGACCAAAAATCCCGCGAAGAATCTTTCTCTCGAAGACTTTCAACGCTGTCTTATCTGAGTCAATCACGGTTTATGCCTCTGCGCCATACATTTGGACCGGGAGTAGCAGCGTCTTATATATCTTTATTTTCTTCCGTCGAGAGAGGGCTTTACTTCTCATTTCCTTGCTCAGCCCAAAAAAACATCTGTTTGCAAGTGTGATTCTTCGCCTGATCTCCAGGCTGACGTTGTTGTTGCTGGTGATCTCTGTTCCGAGATAGACGAAGTTTTCTACAACACTGAAGTTGAAATTTTTCATCGTCACTGACCGTCCAAGACGCGATGACTGAGTGCGAGAAGTCACCAAGTACTTCGCCTTGTCCTCATTCACCGCTAGACCCATGAGCCGAGACTGTTTTTCAATCTCTGAAAACGCCTTGCTGACTCGCCGTTCCTGCGTGCCGATGATATCGATGTCATCGGCGTAGGCGAGCAGCATCACTGCCTTTTGGAAGATCGATCCCGACATACTCTTCGGATGGTTGCAAAATATAATATTTGGCATCATCACAATCTGTCTTTACAATTAAATTTTTGATACCACATGTTGTTATATGGTATTATTCATTTGTCAGAAAGTTTGTAACGCATTAAATGAGGTATCGTAGACTTTATAAAGTGTATATGTTCTTGATCAACTCTACAGATGAGTTGCGCTAGGCATTTCTAGCTGTCTAACTGATCGTCGTTCTGTTGGGGCACTAAAATTTAAAATATTCAGCTGAAAATGAGTAACTAGACTAACAAAGTGTGGATCAAAAAGTGGACTTGCCACTTCCATTTTTTGGTGTAGTTCACATACAAAATTCTTGCAGACTTTTATCTTTTTGTATTTTTTTATGGAAGTCAAAATCAATAAAAAATTTAACGTAATAGCTTCTAAATCTAATGGATGAATGCTTTGTATAAATCCCATAAATCCTAACGCTTTTGGGTTTTTATACGAACATATTTTCTGCAACATACAACTTGAAACTCGATATCGTTGCTTTTTACGAACAGACGCTTTACAATACATATATGTAGGGATTTGTCGCGCCCATTTTTCGGTGTAACCTTCAAATAAAGTTTCTTAAATCTGGGAAATACACAATTTGAATTATCGTGTGAATGCTTTTAAAGCCTAAGTGTCACCGAAGATAATTTGATTGTTTCTTCTTTTCGAAATACCTTGGACATAAATAAATAAATTTTTAAACAACTCAGAGGTTAATATATGTAATGACATACCTTATTCATAAGGTCAGCGTAAGTGCTTTATCATATATCCGTCCAGCTGATTAGACAAAACTAATTATTTAAAATTTCTCAGCTAACCTCTATACAAGCTTATATGTAGACATTTTCAGGGAAGTGGAACTGAACTAACTTTTAGGAGCTCTCTTTCAGAGTTTTAAAAAATTATAAATTCAATTTATGAGACACTTTAAGTAAGTAAGATGAAGTTGGATGACTTGTGCTGTGAGCAATTTTTATCCAAAGTTGAGACCTCAGTAATAGTGGACGTTCTACTAAAAAAACAAACAAACTTGTTAGAATTAAAAATCGCTTTGTAGTCAATATAAATTCAAGGTAAGAGATGTGCACTGCCATCAGGAAGGAAGGAAGGAAGGAAAAATTGTACTTCATTTTGTCAAGGGTTAAAAGTTTTTTATGGTGAAAGAGTTAAGAAATGAACTTATGAAGGAAGAGTGAATATCAGAAGAGTGAAAGACATACATTTTTAATCCGATATGTTGCAGCAAAAACAAAAAAACGAGGAAACTTTTCATGAAGACTGCCGATTGACTGTGGATGAATTTTTTGATTTCGCTGTTTGCTATGTTTTGGCCTTTTTTGTGTAATTTTTTTTTTTGAAACACCCATTTCTTTTTATTATGTTTTATTTATAATATTTCGTTTTTTGTCAACTAGTGTATTTTAGTTTGTTTTGTCGCGTGTATCTTTTAGTTTCGTTTTTTTTATCAAATCAATACACGCGTTTTTATACTCAAAAAATGTTTGTATTTATATTTGACGGAAGCAAAACGTAGCAAAATGTGAAAAACGCTCATTCAGAAATGCGAAGGAAAAGTCGCCATCGCCATCGCCATCACCGACGCGTCGTCATCATCATCTTCTTCAGCTTTATGCCCGTGGTCGACGTTGTTCTCTGGTTTGTCTTTTCAGTATTTGGCGAATTTTTGACGTTATCACGCGTTCAACCAAAATAAATACAAAATTTTGTATTTCAATTTTCAAATTACGTGTTTTTATTTTTATTTTTTGTTTGTTTTTTTCTTCGCTGTACGAATAAAATTTTCAATTATTTTAAATCGCATATTTTCCATTCCGTTCCGTTTTGTGAGTGCTGCGAGCAATATTTTTGCATTGTGTAATTGCGTTTGATTGCATTTTTGTGCAAAACGTTCGACGTATCTAAGTGCATAAAATATGAAATAATAATAACAAAGTGACAAGGTCACGATTTGTGCAGCTATCAGCAGTGAATTTATACACACTATGAATCATTTAAAACACATCAGTAGCAGCAGCAGCAGCATCCAATCAGTGCTTCCGCCTGTTGATTTAATAAATAAATATTTTACTATAAAACAAAGCTTTATCAAGTTGCAGTTTACACTAAACACTTCAGCCATTTGAGTTTAAGATTTTTGATATACACCCTCGCGTAGGCTTAGTAGCTTAATTTTTGCTTTAAAATATGTATTTCAATTAATTAAAACACATCTGAAATCAGCTGCGCTGCGTACGTGGGCACAAAAAATATTGCCGCCAAGGCGTTGCCTTTGCCATAAACGAATGTATCTGGAATGCTAATGCTCTCTCTCTGACCAAATCGAAATAACCGAAACGAAATGACAGCCACTAAAATAAATTTATCACACAACAGAAATCTTAATTTAGCAAACGACAATTGCCATTTTGAGCACATTTTGAGATAAAAACAAAATCAAAAAAAAAAGTATCTGAATATCTTTTTATAGAGCATAACGCAAGCGTTAGAATAAAAAGTAGACAAATAAATAATATATTTCTGCAGTCATATTGAGGCTAATGAACTTGCCGGTAAAATCTATCTTCTGTTTTTTTTTTAAATTGTTTTTTTGGGTTAATTTATAACAGCCTCTCGCTGTGGTAGCGCCGAAACCCACGAGATGTAAAATCTTTCTCTATTTTGCTGTGCAAAAAAAAATAATAATGAATGTGCAAAATCATTTCTTAATAGTTTTAAATGTAAAAAGCCTTTTTTAATCAGTCTGCAGCATTAGTTAGAATGAATGTTAATAGAAAAAAAAGGCCGGAAGTGTAAAGCTGGCGAGGAGTTTTGAAAATAGTTTTGTAGACAAGAAATAATACAACTCAGAAAGGCATGACAGTTCAATTACTTAAAATGTTTTTGTGTTATTCCATTTCAGCTTAGAAAAATAAAAATAATTAAAAAATTTTAAAACTTTTGCAAATATTATTTTTAAAATGCATTTCGCATTTATCTTTCTTCTTTAATAGTAAAGGCTGAATGTGGCTGAATTACCGGCAAAACTTTTTAGTCATGATTTTAACACAGTGAATTTCATGCTTATTAGCCATTATTAATAAGCAAGTCTATCTAATTGCTAGATGGTTGTATACTATTATGATCTTAAAATTTATTTCCTTTTAAACCAACCTCGTCTATTCTTGTAATATAATAGTCTCGGTACTAGGTGCATCTTTTAATTTTGTTAATGAACTTCAGCTTAGTTCATTCAGTATGTCTAGTTGTATGTCTGTATGTCTGTCTGCCTTTAATTCAAATGTGATTTCATAAGCGCCTTAGACAGCGTATCTGGCATTGCTTCCGCACATCCAGCTGCTTGTTCATTTATTTAATTCTGTTTGTTTGACGTTTGTATCTTGCTGTGCTTATTGCATAACAAAATTTAATTAGCAAATTGCTGTACAAGTCGACTGCAATTCATTAATGTTTAGTGCATAAAGCAGACATTAAACTATCATATTTCATTGATACGAAAGCAAAACTTGTGCAGTTTCTTTCTGAGAAATGTTGAAGTAATTTGATTAGTTTTAAGAAATAAACAAAAAACATGACATAAAGTTGAGTTCGACTTTCTTAAGAAACGAGTTAAATTCTAGGGAATAATAGTGTAAAATGTTTTTGCTTTTCTAATTCTTAGTAAATGTGCAGCTTTAATAGTTTCCATATTTGCAGCTACTAGCAAAACCAGTTTATTTTCGTATCTGATGAAGATTTAAACAATAAAATATTTCAAAATGGTATTACATAGTTTAAATAAAACTGTTACTGAGCATAGAAGTTTAGATGTATCTTAGAAGCAGAAGCAGGTGAGGCAGTCCCTATAAAGTACAAAGTGGATGATAAATGATGTAGAGATAGAAATATCTGTTTTTAATAGCTTTGCAATTTGAACAGTATCCTGAGCAAATCGTTCAAATATCAACGCATCCCGAGATGATGAATTTTTGTACGGAGTTGACTAATGAATAATCCACGTGGTCTAGTTAGCTGTCGGCTGATATATAATTGGATACTTGGATCGCTAATACGTTCAAATCAGACTTTATATCGTTGATACAACGTCAAGCCAAAGTAAAACTGAAAAAACTTGTACAATTGCTAGTAGAAGGCTCCGCTATCTCTTCCAACATTAAATCATCTCCATTGCTCGTTAAAATGTGACTGTTTTCTTCAATATAATATGAATAACTGAAGAAATAATTCCTTGTTAAAACGACTCCATATTCGAGAATGTTGTTTGATTATTTTCAACCTCATCAGACATAAACATTTTAATTAAAATGTTGTTCTTTAATTTCAAAATTTTATCCGAATAGAAGTCCTCTAGATTTAATTTTCTTGGTATTTAAAGTTTGCAGAGTAATAACCCTTAATCTTTGTGCAGAATCTTCTGTCTGCTTTGGACTAAAATCACAAACTCTAAAGTAAAATAGCCCAAGGAAGCTTCAGTGTACTTCGAAGTTATGAACTCACGAATGCAGTTTTCTTATTTGTTGAATAAGAAATTTAGATTTTACGAAATTTATGAATCATAGAAAAAGATATAAAGATCTGAATAAACTTGTAATAAAATCAGAATCTGTCATTCAATTACATCTGTTTCCAAAATCTTTTTCTGACCTTCGTGCAGCACTAAATAGATTCCGGAAAACTAAGAAAAAAATGGCCAAATGTTCCATTCATCTTCAAAAATAAGCAACCATTTACCTTGGAATGTTCCGTGGGCGAACATATTTAGTTGGATTTGATTCAACTTCAAAGATAGTCGATCATTTCTTTCTGGCTCAAATCTGTCACCTGTCACAACGTGATAAAGCGTTTTTTCATAATATTTTTTGCATCTATTTGGTAATTAAAGTTCATTCCATATAGCAAGAAAATTTTGACAAGTAAATCCCATCTTTTGGCCATCATAAAACTTTAAAGAATATAATGAGTTATCTTATGTAAAAATGTTCTGCGTACATTGTCAACAAGAAGACTTGAGTTGGAAACTTTAGTTTTCCTAATTCGGGAAACTTTTTAGTGAGTTAATTAAGATTTATTGTCTACTAGCAGTACCGGCTTGCGTTGCTACGTCTCATTTTTGTCTTCCTTCTGTATTGGTGAGGTATCGCCGAGAATAAAAACTTTTATACTTAAATAGCTTGAGGCAATTTGAGTAGCACAAAGTGGGATATTTGTGGATATTTCATAGGTTTGAAAATCACTAGCCAACAGTTTGAATAGCGTTAGTTAGCCATTTTTAAGCTTAGAAATTTAAATTTTATTTTTTTATTTAATTTTATTTGCAATCTGCCCAAGGACATTCAACCAATTTCTTAATTAAATTATAAAGAAAATTTACAGGTATCTTTAGAGAATTTCGATATTACATCTATTACCAGTATTAAAATCTGTATCCCAGAGTTGTAAAGTTTAAGTCCAAACTGGTTTTAAAATCAAAATGAATTGAAACGAATTTTATTTTCTAAACTGAGTTGAGATCGCGGTCCAAGAAGCCAGTACTTTTGCTTGGTTTTTGTTTTCGGTTGAGTTTGTTTAGCCTTGATATATTTTTCCCATGTAAGTCTTCTACTTCCGGTATCGACAAATCTATCAGTGTAATTGGA
Organism: Leucophenga maculata; assembly: GCA_035044805.1. NCBI lineage: Eukaryota > Metazoa > Arthropoda > Insecta > Diptera > Drosophilidae > Leucophenga > Leucophenga maculata. The sequence goes on along the minus strand of JAWNNP010000135.1, from coordinate 678,707 downwards.
AGACGTGTTCCACAACTCAGAGTAAATGTTATGGCTACAGATTTTTGGTTACTTTACTTTACTTATGTGGCCATCAACCGTCTGCCGGTCATGGCCGCGTCTAGGAAGACGCGCCAGCCTCCATAATCTTGTGCGCGCTGGCGCCAGTAGTTTTGAATGCCAAGTACGAAGAGATCTTTCCATACCTGGTCATTACATCGAGTGCCCGGTCGTCCTCTATGTCGGCGTCCACCAATCAAGTTTGGGCCTCCCATGTAAACCATGCGTGCTGGAGCTCTTTCATTCATTCGAATGAGGTGCCGTGCCCAGTGCAGCCGCTGGAATTTTATGCGCTGGACTATGTCAACCTCATCGAATAGCTCGTAGAGCTCGCGGTTCATATGGGACTAAAACTCGTCGCCGACTCTTATAGTACCAAAGATCCTGCGAAGAATCTTCCTTTCGCAGACTTCCAACGCTGTCTCGTCCGACTCAATCACAGATTTTTGGTTGTTTACAGCAATTAGCCACTTAGCCATATTATAATGAGTTCACGAGCTTCTGCAGGTACTGTGAAGCTTCCACCTGGCTTTCACTACTGCACTCTACTGTAAAAATGGTGCACATACGGTCCCGGCTACGCTTCCTCTAAAAATTTTAATATTAAAATTTTAATATAAACTTGTAAAATTCCGGAGAAGTCCTAGTTGAATGCAAGGAGCACGAATTCTCTATATATTACCGTTTCCGAGATCCTTTCGTTCATACGCACGGCCAGACGGACATAGCTATATCGACTCCTTTATCTCTCCTGACCATAACGGGGTAACTTTGATTATGTGGACTACTTTATGGAGAGCAATTGTGTGGCAGTTTAGTTTTAAATAGTACAACCGAGAAGATTGTAGTATACCGTCATGTAGGGGGAGAGAGATTACTCGTGTAATTTTTTTATATTTATTAAGAAGTTCTTGACCAAGCTCGTCGATATACTTTTTTTACACAATCCGACAGTACAAGTGGAGTTTTCATACTAACGACGGCCAGCAGTGATTGTTTTGTTTAAGAAAATTCCCAATACCACACAGCGTTGCCAGCCTTGGAAATAATATGCGCACAGCACGACAGCGAAGCAGTATACTCACTTTCTTGACGTGCCTAGTGAATTTTTAATGGTCAGATCTGAACTTCAGTTTAAACGATGATAATTAATGTTTTTTTTATTTGTATATTTTTTTTGGGCTTTGTTTTAAAACAAATTCATTTATTAAATATCACACCAACCCTAAAGAAGTTCGCAAACCCATAAAAAAAATCCCAAACTATGGCAATGCATAACAAAAGCATTTTCAATTGAATAGTTGGCAGTTAACTAATTTAATTTATCTACAAATAATTACCAACTGCCTGCCAGCTTATTTCAAACTAAAAGCAATTCAATGCAACTCTGGCTAATGAAAAGCATTCAAAACCATAAAAAACCATACAGAACGTTGCAACAAGCAACAAATTAAATATTGCGAAAGCGTTTCGTTTATCGAGCGCAAAATGCAATTAGTAAGTTGAATAATGCAGTCTGTCCGACTGTCCGTTCGTCTGTCGGCAAATCGCAACGTGCCAATCCGTTCCAATCCGATCCACTACAATCTGCAGCATTATTCCAGAGCTCCAGACCATGTTGGCAGAGTGTCGTGTCTGTTAACTTGGCTGACTTTATTACGCGGTGCTGTTGTTGTTGTTGTTGTTTTTGTTTGCGCTTAGACTGCAAATTACGCCAGCAGAAGCGATAGCCTGCGATGATGGGAAGATAATAGTCTATAAACCAATACCGAAACAGCAGAGCAAAAAGTCTTGCGTCGAGAGCAAACCGTGACCGATAAATCTTGAAATGATTGCTAAAATTGCCAACGCTGCAAGAAATCTATTGAATTTTGTCGATAAGCTTAGATGAGATGACTTGAAATGGTTTCTTTGTAGTCTTAAATTACCGATATTAGCGCGCATTTTCGAATTGTGCGGTATTGGCGAGGGGCGGGGGGCTTTACTCGTAGTATGATCTTAGTGCATTCACCAGTAGTACTTTGTACTAGTTTATGAACGTTTACTGTTAGATATGATTATTGTTTTGTAATAGTTAAAACATAATTCAAGACTATATGGCAGCGATTAGACAGCGAATGATATTCATTGCATTTTTAATATTAAGATTTGAGCCTTTTTTATGTGGTGCACGATTAAGTTCTTATAAAATTGTAAAACTTGTTGTATTGGTTTTTTTTTTTTTGTTGTCGCTTGCTTTAAGTAGGTCAAATCGGTTGCAATCTGTTGCAAAAAAACTCGCACTTCAAGCACAACTTGGCAATAAAAACCGAAGGTATTGACAATGCGATTACGTCGCACAAATACCAGAATGTGAAAACGCATTGAATTGTTTAATAACTCGGCTTGTTTTATGGCATTTGATAAAACTGGATTGTATCTTATACTCGTATGTACTACAATGTTGCATGGAGTTATATGTACATTGTATCTAAGCTTTGTATTGCATTCGAATGTGAAAAAGTCGCTGACTTGTTTAGAATTTTTTCTTGGCAATTTTGCGCGTTTGTCAAGTTGAAATGTTGCTGGTGTTTGTTGTGTGTTGTTGTTTAAGTTGTAGTTGTCGTCGCGCTCTCAAAGAAAAATGACAGTGTTGTAAATTGTGATGTTCTGATATTGTCTGTCTGCAACAACAGCAAACAGCAAACAGCGAACAGCATTGACTACCACTGGAAATGGCTATACTTAGCCATCACAGACTTTGGTCGGTTCAGGTGCGGAGCGTATGCTGTCGTTGCTGTTGGCCTGGCTGGCCTTCATCTATGTTTTGCGAGTTTGTTTGAGTGTTGTACTTGCTAATAACAAAGATTGAAATGTCATTGCTGTCAGCTTATCTGTTGAATTATGCTTGCAACGTACAACAAAATGCTGAGAGCAAAACAGAGGAAAAAAAAAAATGACGCTGGAAAAGTATCTAAGAGATACATTTTATCTTGTTTAGTAGTACCGAAAGCTGTATACCCTTAACACATACAAGTAAGAAGAGTTGAGTAGATAGAGTCTATTATCGGATACTCTAACTAAAAGCTTGTTATAGATATTGGAATACTTTGGTATAAAGTACATTTAAAGATGACACAGTTGACCTATTTTAAATTGTTTTAGATTGAACGAACGATGTAAAAATATGAATGATCGCTGCAGTACTCTCGACTGGACTTCGAAATACCTTGTACCACCATTGAGCTTTAAGTTTGTATGTGGGGATATTTTATAAGGGGCTACCTTTTCTATTGGTGCGATATGAACCTAAATGAAAGTTTAAATTAGGATTAAGCGTATATTACCAAATTTGGCGTTTCTAGCTATAAAAATATGTATACAAAATGTCAGAATAGGGGTTAGTTTGTACGGTAGCACCTTCAGTGAATATAATTTGCTTGAAGAAGCAATAGAAGAGTCTCTTATACTCTCGGAACTCTTGCTCATACAGACAGCCATATTGACGGTGATGCCTATATTGCATTTTCTGCCTGTTACATACCATTTCATCTGCAATCTGCCTATCAGCCCTCTAAATATATATATATATAAGCACGCAAATTATTAACAGATTATTTTAAAACTTTAGTTAGACCGTTTTTTGTTTTCAGCCGATTATATGAGCTGCTAAGGATTAAAATTACATATCATCTTATACACTTATGAAACCCACAAAGTAAAATGGTGTTTGGATGATCAAATCTGTTAAATGGAACTTAAAATATATTAAAAAAAAATAATAATAATCTCGAAAATTCTTCCATGAAAAACTTTGAAATTGTGATTTTTGTGTAGAGGACCAAAATTTATATAAAAATATAGGTCAGTTATGGTGGGACAATCTCTCTAAACAAATGTAGTTAATTGTCGCCGGTTTATTAGCTGGGAGCAGGGCAAAATATTCTCGAAGAATTATACAAATTTAATGGTTTATTATTCAGGAATATTTTTTTGTTTCAACGTGGTCAAACGACAGAATTAACAACACATCTATGGGTTGTTCGCTGCTTTATTTTCAAAACGGATGCCTTTTTTGGTATTCCAAGAGTTCCAATTAGTACACCTACTACAATGAATATAAAAACTTAGCTGTATCGCATACCTCGATACTTTGATATATTCGAAACCTGAATCTGAGTGGGATGCAAAAAGTATTTCCACCGATTTTCATATTTAGTAGAGTGTTAATCAAGCCTCATATTTCGAGGCTTATAGTCTCGATATCATCCTATATAATTTGAAGTTGTATGAAGAAATTATGAGCATTGAAAACAAATTCTAAATGATATTGGCAAAGCATTTAAGAATTTTGGTTCACAAATTGCTTACTGCTAATTAATCGTGCGGAGAACCCAATTAACGCAATTCCCTCCGTTTGAAGCTAATTGGTGATAGAACTTACTGAATCCCTTTCAGATAGCTGGAAGGCTAGAACAGTTGTCCTCACTAAAGAGTGCTTATTAGGTTGTGCACGACTCACTGCTTCTGCAATTTGTCGTTCCTATCTTTTTATTTAGTTTGGAACCAGAGAGTGTGTTGATATGTGTTGATGTCGAAGGTACAAGAGCCTATTGGTTTTGTGCAAATGTTTGTAACAGGTAGAAATATGGTTGGAGACCCCTCCAAGTTACCTCCATTATGGTCAGGAGTGATAGAGAAGTCGATTTAGCCAAGTCCGTCTAACCGTCCGTATGAACGAAAGGATCTCGGAAACAGTTATAGATAGAGACTTCGTACGAGTTTATTTTAAAATTTTGCCCCTCCCCTTTCCCCATAAATTCTCCCACAAGGGTAAAAATTACTTCTGCACAAAAAAAATTAAGTATGTCAGTATGTTTCTTAGCCAAAATCCAAAAACTTCATCAAAATCGGATAATAAATGACGATTTTATAAGGAATTTGAACGACTTATGATACTTCCGTCCTCCCCTTTCTTTTCATACATAAAAAAATGTTTTATAAGGCACTTATTCGTGCAGTGAGAAGTGGAAGGAGCAAAATACTTTTCATCGCTTCCATTTTTTCCTTTAAATATCCTACCTTTTTGTTTTGCTCTGCTTGGTCATAAGCTAGGAAAACATTTTATGTGTTTGTTAGGCGACCTGTACTGGTTACGACCGACTGTATTTTTCTTACTTGTTGAAAACATATTTTTAGAGGTTCGGTCAGAGCATTCTAGCATTCTAGTTTTATGAACAGTGAAACAATCTTTGTACCAAACCACTAGTACCCTACTTGATTCTACTATAGTAGCGTACAATAAAAGTTGCAGACAAAGCTACTTCTTGTTGTTGTTGTCGTCTGCAGATGTGTCTAGATCCTAATGCGTGAGAAATGCAACATTTGCCTGCTTGTTATTTCCAACTGCAACTGCTCGCTGCTGCTAAATCATTTTGACATTTCATTGTTAGAAAGTATTTTGCTGTTTTATTTTTTTAGAAACAAAATCACATCACATATCACCAACACAGATAACACGTAAGACAGACAGACAGAAGGATAACTAAAAATTTATCACTGTGATTTTCAGCATGTAGAGCCCAAACGTAACTCCACTCCGCTTCACTCCTTCTGTCTAAGTTCCGACTATCTCACTAAAATATTCCACATTGTCATGTCCAGCATAGCGCACATGCCAGTACCCACACAATTGGAGCTGCAGCATGGCATACTCTTCGGTTTCCGACGGCGTCTATATCCGATGCAAATATTGGAGGAGTGTCGCAGTGCCTTTGGCTCACATGCGCCCAGTCCAGAGCTGATAGCCATATGGTATCAAAGATTTCAAAGTGGTTTATATGCATTGAGTGACTGTGTTGATAGTGTCAGTGAGAATGTTGTTCTTATTGGCGCTAATGACGATGACGACGACGACGATTCTAGTGATGCATCTTGTGTCACCGCATTCAGTAATAATGAATATGAGCTTGATCTTGAGTTAGAGGGCGCTTTAGGTTATAATGATGCGTGCTATATGAAACCAAGGTTCGATGCTAAATTCAAAGATTTCGTTAAGTTAATTCCAAAACACTGTCTAACTTTCTATGTTCGCTTTTTTTTTTTTTCTCTTACAGAGTAATGTCTATCACCGGCTTGCCCCCTTTACCAAAAAGTCTCAGTGGCATTAATAAGATGCTTGGCTCCGATTCCGGTCTTATCAGCGATGTTGATGCACTAAATTCGGAGAATAATAATAAACAACTAGAATGCCAAAAAGATAGTGATAACAACAACAAACAACAACAGCAGCAGCAACAACAACAACAAGATCAACTTCGCTGTAAGGAAATTAATGAAAACGATAAATCTGCGATAATCGAAACTAATGGTAATGAAAATCGATCTACAACAGCAACAGCAACAAACTCTCCAACGAAATCACCAGCAACATCAGTAGGAGGAGGAGGAGGAGGAGGAACTGCTGAGGCAAATACAGCATCAAATACGACATCGGAGACATCATCAGTAACGGCAACAGCGACCCCAGTGACAGGAAGCACTTTAGATGCGCAAATAGCAACATTGAGAAAAGAAATGGTAAGTTCACATATAAAATAAATAGTTAATAGTTAAGTTGTATTACTCTAATCCTTGCTTAGCATTACTTGCATACGAAATTAATTGAACAAGAAATCAATTCGTAATACTTGTACTTTATTGAATCTGACAAGCTTTTGAGCATATAATGTCATACAAGTAGATGCTTTGGTCGTTTCACTTTGGTGATTCTAATAAAAGAAAAAATATAAATTTTGTAGTAGCTCAAGCTGAGAAGTAGCAATTACGGTCTTCATGTTTTTATAGGCAGTTAAAAAATAAATGAATATATATATATATATAAAATTTAGATCTGATTTAACTTAGCACGAAAGTAACTGACCCACAAAATAGCAAAAAGTGAGCTATTTTTAATTCTACATGACTTAGACAACTTCGAATCTACTCTACAATTCATTATAAATCGACTATTTATTTCTGAGAATCGATGATGATTACTCGATTACTCAACCCATGCCTGGTATTATTTATCTCTTCTCGATTTTTTGTGTGTTTTTTTTTTTTATAATTTGCAAAGCTTTTGTTTCAAGATGTAGATTAATTGATATTCTAAAAAGTTAATTTGTGGGCATTTGGAAAATAGCAACAAGATATTGCAACATAAATTGGTGAGGAGTATGAATATTCTTTAAGCGTTTGCCCAGTGCCGAGCACCATGTAATGTATTAAGCAGCCTTATGTCCTCTGTACTGAGATGTGAACATCTATTTAAGTGCATGGAAGCATTTTCGAAGTCCAGCATAGTATGCCAAAATCTGAATGGCAAACTTCGTGAAGATGATTTAATAATATGTAAAGTTTAATAATAAATGTGGCTAAAGTCTAGCTAAAGTCATAGGTCAAAGGTCATAGATGTATCATTCCAAACATTGAATTGTACGACCATTTCTAGGCAATTCTGCTGTTTCATATTCTTCAATACTTCTAAGCCATAGAACAAAAAAAAAACAAGTAAGGAAATTTCAGTCGGGCGTAACCGACTGTAGAGGCCCTGTACCAGTTCAGGTCTCCTAACAAACACATTAAACGTTTCCCGAGCATATGACCAAACACATGACCACTTCTCACTGCTCGAATATGAATGAAAAGAAAAGGGGGGTCATTCAACTTCAATTGGTTATAAAATCGTTATTTATTATCCGATTTTGATGAACTTTTTGGATTTTGACTAAGAGGGACGTTAACTTTATACTGGCATACTCAATTTTTTTTGTGCCGAAGAAATATTTCTCCTTGGGGGTGATTTTATGGGGAAGGGGGGGAGGGGCAAAATTTCAAAATAAACTTGTGAAATTCCGGAGCAGTCCTAGACGAATGCAAAAAACACGAAGTCTCTATCTATTACCGTTTCCGAGATCCTTTCGTTCATACAGACGGACAGACGGACAGACGGACATGGCTATATCGACTCCTCTATCACTCCTGACCATAATGGGGGTAACTTTGGGGGGTCTCCGACCATTATTTCTACCTGTTACATACATTTGCACAAACCCAATAGGCTCTTGTACCTTCGGTACAGGGCCTAAAAGAAAAAAAAATGAAGAATTGTAAAACGTCCACAAGTTGTTTCAATGTATCGAAACATTGTTTAATCAGCTTATAGGAGAATTGCCAAGACGTGCATGATTTGACTGCCTCTTGTCTATACGAGAAAATAGAGGTATTGGCACTTTTAGGTCTCTTGTTAAAAATGTGTTTGTCGCCGACCTGCCGTTGTATCTGAAGGTACCCGCATCTATACACGCTTCAGAAAGAGAACTATCAGTTAATCGTCCAGCAAGTGGAATGATGTCCTACCAATCCGTACGACTAGGAAAGAGAACTGAGAAATATCTACCAAAGCATATATTTGCGGTCTCTTATGTTACAGATTTCGATGCCATGCTAAAGTTTTAGTTATCGAGTATAAATTAAGAAATTGTCTGGCATCTGAGACTTCATTTGGCACCTAACATACACAATCAGTAATCGAATGAAGTTTTGTGTTGACGTTTCACCTGATGCACATTTTTGCAGGATTTTCGGTTATCATACATAAAAGTGGGCCTTACCTTCGTGGTTTAGATCCATTAAAATCATCTTAGGATAGTTGCCCTATATAGAAATAATTGTAAATAAGAATTTCACCTCAGTTCAGTATCAGTTCTAGAAATTTTACTTCGTAGTTATATTTCAAAGCAATAATATGAATGTTTTATGTTTTAAAACCTAATATGGTTTGCATCTTATTGATCTTATTGATAAGAATAATAGTACAGCCTTCGAATTTTATTGATACACAATTTATGCACTACTTGAAAAAAAGAGTAAACTAAGTCGAGACAGTACGGCGCAACTTAAAAACCATGATTACCAAGTCACCAAATACCTAATAGAACTGTACCATCATGCGCTGAGTTCGATTAGAACGTCATAGATACCAAATGAAATTGGTGGAAAAATGATGGCTCTGATTTAAATGACACATTGCCTATGGAAGATGATGTAACACATTGCTTTAATATAGCGTCTATCCAAACTGCCATCATTTATCTCTCTGTGGGAAAGTGTTTTGGGTAATTGAGGTTTAGCTATAATTATTTGAAGCATCGTTAATGTCAAGAGAAGCATACAGAATAAATAGGAGCTTAATAGAAATTCATTGAACTGCTTTGTTCTCATTTCCGGCTCATTTATTGAGAAGATCATTTAGAGAGAAGAACTGTCATTTATTGCAGTCACACATAGTCCTTGTCTACCACATGAAAATGTATATAAATAATATATATTAGTGATCACTTCGACGAGACGTTTCGATCTAAGTCCGTCTGCATATTCTGCATGTATATACTTACAAATGTTTTGTTGTATAAACATTGTAACTTCCTTAAGTATCTATTGATAGCTAGGCACAGTTTTAGCAAGGAATAAATTGTATATGCAAATCAATATCAGCTTAAAATCATATATGTATGCTGCTGAAGTTTGGATAATCGATTCACAAACACATGGTGGTGTCTCCAGCATGACCAGTATTTAAGTTGTGTAAAAATAAGTTTTATAGACCAACTTTCCCGTAATAGGTTATGTTATTATAAGCATTAGGTCATTGATGCAATCTGGCAGAGAAATTAGCTATGTTTATAGGAGGAGTTGGCTGTCAAAAAAAATTTTTCTGTTGCTCTTTAGCGATGCTCCATTCACTGGCTGCATTTTTATGAATGGTTTCTCTATATTATTCCAGAACCTTGGTGTTTAGCGCGCATATGAGGCGTCCTTTCGAACTTTCATCTTGGTAATGTCCAGAGTAAAGTCAGGAGAAACTGTATCTAAACGATGACCAACCTTGGCTTTCTTAATTAGTTCTATCTATCGCCCTTTCAAGTAGTAAACCTAAGAATTTAGCATCAGATCTCAACTGATCAAGAATCAAGTCGACTTCATTACATGCAAAATTTTTTTCATGTTAAAACTTTTATGGAAACACACTCAGCATCATTAGCTTCTGCGGAAATTAGTACCACGAAGTTTCAAATTGTGTATTTACCAAAACAACAATTTTTTAGTGACTACCTCGAAAAGAATGTGGAACACACCTCTAGATATATGTGAAGCATACGTTCATAAGAAACTATGTTGGAACTACGTTTTAAGTTGATGTTAAGATGTAGATTTGTATTACCTCTACCCGAAATGTGTGGCCTTACACCAATCGATATATGGGGTGAGGAGTCCATTAGAATTTTTTCAGCTAGTCTTCGCTCCTCTCGCATACGTAGCCATCATAAAATACATCAATACAAAACAATAAAAAATAAATCAGACTAGTAATTTTTTACATATTTTGAGACACTGAATCCAAGGTCAAAAAATTTAATAAAAAATAGTTTTTAGAAACAAATGAAGAACAAATTGTAAATTATTGCTAAAGCTAGGTTCTTATAAGGTTGCCGTGATATATCGAAACTAGATGCCAAATTTCTAATTTCTTTTGATGTTATCTGATGATCAGAGTTTTTGAGTTAAAATGCTTGTCCTTAACTTTGTTAACTCTTTTACTACTTTCTGTTATTTATTCTAATAAAGATAGCTTCTGTCTACGCATAAATACTAACTCTAAGAGCTTTCACTGACAGCTGTTATGGTATTCACCTCTAAACAAAAATTTAATCAGCTAAACTCCAATTGCTGTACTTTTTATGAATGCAGTTTCGGCTCCCGGCTGCCAATAATCTTATTATTATTATTTTTTCTATCTAATAAATTGCTGCTGACTAACAATGTTGCTGACAACTTTTGTCTAGCTGCAATTTTTGTTAAGGTTTATTGATTGCTGTTGCTGAAAAGTGGGTAATCATTCAAACAATTGAAGCCGGCCGGAGAGACAAGTTCTTTTTAAATATTTTTATTGGTGGTCCGTTGTTATTATTATTGAAAATTTTTCATTCGTTTGCTGCAACTCCTCAATCAACTAAAGAATTTATTGTGTGCAACCTCATCAGCGGCAGCACCAGCAGCAGCAGCCACAAAGGCAGGCAATCGAAAATTGTAAACTTTCGCCTTCTGAAGACACATTTATATGCAAGAGTATCTACTATCTTTCTTGAATTTGAGGCGTTCCTCATTGACTGATGACTCGCGGTCGTCGTCGTCATCGTCATCGTCGACGGAGTCGTTGTCCGAATTCATATGCGCATTTTGTCGTTTTGAGTGAGTGAGTGATTTTTGTATCTTGTATCTTTTTTTTTGCTGTTTTGCTGCTGTTTCACTGTTTCAGTGTTTCACTGCCACTGTCAGCTGTCTTCACACTTGCACATCATATTTTATGCATTCGCTGCTAGTTTTTCTGCTTTTTTTCCACCGACTTTTGAGAGTTTTTGTATAATTTTTGTATTTTTATTAGGTGTGCGCACTGAAAGCGAGTTGAGTTGACCTTAAAATTTGTAGATTTTTAGTATTGCTGCTTTGTCGTTTTTTGTTTTTTTATATTTCGCTACTTTTTTTCTCGAGTGCTTTGTTGGCTTTCTTCCTGTGAAGTGTTTGGGTGATTTTTGTTTGTATGCCAGACACGCTTTGGTGTCATTGGCACAGTCACGTGTAAGCTTTGTTTTGTCTTTTATGATGGATTTCTGAGAGGTTCCGATGAATTTGGGTTTCATATACATTTGCAGAAGTAAATAGTCATTTGCAAACTTTAATTGCAGTTTGCTTCATATTTGTATATGTTGTACAAGAAAATTTGTTATCATTTATTATTTAAATAAATGTCGCTTTTTTTCTTGCGAATTAATTAATCAATGCCAATGACCGATATTAAGAAATGAATTACTATTCCGCAATAACTTCCTATATTTTTAAAATCAATATTGATAAAAGATTATTGTTTGTAAACTGTGTCAGTTGTGTCTGATTGGAGGTAATATAAGAAAATATAAATAAACCGCGACAGGGATTATAGCACAGCTGTTTGGAATATACACTCAAGTTGGTTAAAGATTTATAGATGACATAACCATCACGGGAGCTATTCGGATATAACATCTTTTAGGCTGCCTAGCCGGAATTTCGTTTATCTCTTTTTTTTAATGTTAACAATGCTCCCTCTTGGTGTTCTCTACTATAAGCAAGCATCATAAAGTTATCGAATTTTTTTTTATTTAGGGGACGTGTTTAGACCCGTTCTGGTAAATCAGCTGAAATAAAACGCGGAGCGTGACGAAAACAGGGACGTTTAGTGGAAGGGAGAATCGAAGAGTGGGAGAGGTGACAACACATAAGTACGTTATCCCAATCTTACTGATGAGATCGGACCAAACGAACCAAAAGGAATTTTTTCACTGAGTTAAGCTCTTTGAACCAGTGATATTTTTGGAATCAGAACATCTTCCCCATAGAACTTTCCTCTGATGAGCTTGTTCATAAGTTTCTTAATAGCGAGTCTTTTTACATTGCCTAGTTTTGATGCTTTGATCGGCGCTATTTGACTTTGTGCGCAATTTGAGGCTAAAATCAATGAAATTAAATACGTTTGGCCAGTTCCGAAAGGTTTATCGAAGAAGAAGATTTCTCCCTATCCGTTGTAAAAAGCTTTTGCAGCCTCCTCATTGCTACTGACATATCTTCCCATATCATTGGAGCTTCAATACCAAATAGAGCTATTTCAGTTCCTTTCTGGTAAATACATTTTTGGAAACCAATCTTGTATTGCAGAGCAAAACTTTTAACAAAAATTTCAAATCAGACGAACCATTTTCGAGTTTTTGAGAGATTATCACTCGGTAATTGATTTTTATATATAGATGTATTTATTGAAGAAAAACTTCTTTAGCGAGTGTAGTAAAAAAAAAAGTTGTCACGAAATTTTAATAACACTTACGTTGCAAAGGACAAACCTTTTGTGTTATATCAAACTGCACATGACCAAACGATGGTCATTTAGTGGTCATTTGCTGTTTTCGTCAATTTCAATATTGGATAACGTTGCACTACTGGATTTCATAATAGATTTTATTTGATTGCAACAGTATTAAACGCGCAGTATATGATATATTGTGTCAGTGGAATACTTTTACTTTTAGTTTCTGAGTACTTTTGTCATACAGTCTCATACAAACAATGTTCCTTAACAATGTTCTAACTATGAAATTTGAATCAAGAGCTATTCAAAGTTATACAGTTTGCAATACCCTGTAGAAGTTGTATGACCCAGTCTTTGTTTCAAAATATTTTTATTTTTATGCAAAATCATATTTATTTGCCTGTCTTGAACGATAAATTATATAAGTTTGTGCAAATATATATAACAGGCAGAATAAGGCATTACAGACCTCATTCTTAAGCATCATCAACAGTCGAACCTAAACTGTCTGTCCATCGTTCGTATGTATGAACAACGAGATCTCTATTAGGATTATAGTCACTAAACTGGGTTTTTATTTGCATGATTCACTGATTCGCAGTTATAAATATTGGAGTGCCATGCCCACAATGCTTATTTGTCTACCATGTAGAACAAATTCGTCGAGCGATTCAAGATCACGAGTAAGAATCAGTCGTGTCATGTGTTCATGACTTGGAAATACCTGTCAAACTTGCTTATATTGATTGCTGCACGTTCCCCATTTAAGAAAAAAAACCAATTTCGTCGTATGTCTGCTTCTTTTCGACCTATATGGAGGACTTTGGTAATAAATAATAAGGCTATATCTATATTAAAATGAATGTGTCTATCCTTTATGGATTAATACACCATTCATCTGATCACCATGATACTTAAAAATGTTATTGACTACACTCCCACGCAGGTTTCTGGCATAGAACATCTATCCTATGATATGTTCTATATCGTTCTATATGTTCTATATCGTCATACATTTTTGTTCTATATCGACTTTTCTTTAATTAAAAAGAAAAATATAATTCGCGGTTATGATAAGAAAGAGAGAAAGTGCGTTGGGAAGGTGAGTATTCAAAATGTTGCAGAGAAATTTGAATAGACGTTCAAGGAGTCTGCTTTTTGATTATGACACTGCTCTGCTTGGGACACATTTCCCTGAATTTAGTTATTCCAAGTTTTCTTTGGAGAAATTTGACTAGATCGACTTGTCTCGAACTTATTAGGAATACATATACATATATACTTTATGGGGTGTTCAATGATTCCTCTACTATGCTATTTGGATCATTAACCATTCCACTATATCCAGCTTAAAAACAGTTCTGTTCTTATTTTGGAGGGTGTGGGGGTGGTGTTACCCCAAAAAGTGGTAGAACAAAACTATGTGTAGCGGCCGTCCAAATGGCGCCTATGGTGGCTGATATTGCCTTAAATATTAAAGTTTTTAGGCCCTGTACCGAAGGTACAAGAGCCTATTGGGTTTGTGCAAATGTATGTAACAGGTAGAAATAATGGTCGGAGACCCCCCAAAGTTACCACCATTATGGTCAGGAGTGATAGAGGAGTCGATATAGCCATGTCCGTCTGTCCGTCTGTCCGTCTGTCCGTCCGTCCGTCCGTCCGTCCGTCCGTCTGTATGAACGAAAGGATCTCGGAAACGGTAATAGATAGAGACTTCGTGTTTTTTGCATTCGACTAGGATTGCTCCGGAATTTCACAAGTTTATTTTAAAATTTTGCCCCTCCCCCCCCTTCTCCATAAAATCACCCCTTAGGGTGAAAATTTCTTCGGCTCAAAAAAAATTGAGTGTACCAATATAGAGATAACGTCTCTCTAAGCAAAAATCCAAAAAGTTCATCAAAATCGGATAATAAATGACGATTTTATAAGTAATTGAATTTGAACAACCCCCCTTTTCTGTTCATTCATATTCGCGCAGTGAGAAGTGGTCATGTGTTTGGTCATAAGCTCGGGAAACATTTAATATGTTTGTTAGGCGACCTGAACTGGTACAGGGCCTTTTACAGTCGGTTACGCCCGACTGTATTTCCTTACTTGTTTATACATGAGGCTACCCGAAAATTGGGCGTATGAATATGAATATCTTATGGGCATATGACAAAAATATGACTCAATACTGGAATTCAGCGAAAAGTCGCAAACATTTACGTGCAAGAAAAGTGAAGCAATACACAGACAGATTGTCGGAGAGACAGACAGACATTACTAGATCTACTCGTCTCTACAAATTGATGAACAATATATAAACTTTTTTGATCACCACGGAGGGATAAGTCGATTTAGTAATGCCCGTCTATCTGTCAGTCAATCTGTCTGTTTGTGGCTGAATTTTATTTTGTTGTCTACCACTTTATCTTCAAAGCCTTACAAACTATCTGATAAACTAATAGTACTAATAAAAATTAACTTTGTTCTGGCTGGGTGGCCTAATAGAAATTTTATTGCTTAGAATAAAAATAATGTAATACCATTCTGACATAATGTTTGATGGTATTATCAGTTTGTAACACATTAAAGTACGCAACTTAGGACTTCATAAAATCTATAAATTCTTGATCAGCACGAGATCTAGAAAGTCTGTCTGGTAAGTTAAGCTGCTGATTATACAAATCAGTTCTACCGAATTAACGAAGTATAATTTTTTATTTTATTTGAGTACTGAATATGCCTACAAGGTTGTTAAAATTTTTGACAATATTTGCATATTACAGATTGAAGGTTCCCTCCTTTTATATTATAGACGTCTTTAATCTGCATAGTTCCACTTGTTCTTCTATACACTCGTACTACAACAAATTTACCTAATTTATATATACTATTTATTTTAGTCTGTTAATAGTTTCATCTTATTTAAATATGCTCATTTAAGAATTTACGTATGCGCTTATCGAAAAGAAACACTTTCTTTCCAAACATTTCCCAGCTACTAAATTTTGCTCCCGCACAAATTTAAAAAAAAATTAAAAACACAATTCACCACTTTTTCTGGTTTTTAATCTTAACTAATGGAAAAGAAAGTAAACGGCGGTCCACGTTAAGCGATGACATCAACAACTTTCCGTTCTGCAGCTTAAGCTCAGTTCAGCTCCGCTCCGCTCAGCTCTAACATGACAAGAAAAAGGTTGAGGTCATTTTGGTCTAATATAAATATTTGTGGGTTATAAAATGCGTCCGAATGCTGCTGAACTCTGCTACTTAAACTGATTTAAATATGCATAAAATTTAAATATGTTTTGGCGCTAAATGATGCTTTTTTATGATGGCGTGAAATTCATTTGAGTGAAATTGAAATTAAAAAGAGAGGCCTGCCTGCCTGTGCAGCATCAAAAAGCGAAACTAAATTTATTTGACATCTTGTAAACTTTTGGGTTGACATTTTGCCCGAAGAAAAGCCGAAAACCCGAAAAAAAAAATATTATAATAAAAGGCACAATAAACACTTTATCAGCGTTTAAATTGTTTTCGGCTGACGTTGAACCTGATGCTTTTGTTTGGGTGTCGGCATGAACCGCGCACTGAAATGTCAAAGCGTGAACAGCGCGCGCACCAAGTGTTACCTGCGTCTTTGTTGAATTGTGAGGCAGAAAAAGTGTTCGCTTTTGGCCGTAGGCACGCTTAAAAATATATTTTATTGGAGAGTGCTCAAAGTCATTATTAGACAGTGACCGCTTCAAGCGTACACCGTGCTCCATTCAAAGACATCTTTTTCTGCAGCCGCCAGCTTTGTTATTGCACAAGTCAAGCTTATAATTGCACTTCAGCGGATTTTTTTCGGTTGCGATTTATTATTTTGTATTTAAAAGCATTTGAAGAAGAAAAATATAAAATTTTTTTTTCGATTTAGTTGTTTCCCATTTTAACCACAAAATCAACAAATCAGCTGTGCGGAGGCGCTGACCATGTCAGTCATATCCGTTTGTGGTTGGTTGCTTGGCTGCATGCCTAACTGTCTGTCTAGATGCCTTCATTAATGTTTTTTTTTTGTATACCCTACGCAAATACTTTGTAAAAAATTAATTACTAGATTACAAATAAGAGGGCACTACTAATTAGGTTGTTAAAATCATCAACTGAACACACTTGAAAGTTTTCGACTAATGTGCACTATTTTTGCCCCAGAATTAATGGTTAGTACTTAATGATCCTGAGTACTTGATGCAATATACTTCGATGGCCGAAATAAACTTGAAGTACATGGTAAAAAGTTTGAACATGAGGCTTGGATGCCAGCAGGTGCGATGGGAAGAATTTTTTTTGTGGTTGGATGGTCTCTTTTTCGCAAGAAACATTCTAAAAACTATTACAGAATATGGCATATATATGGACTCTAGTTGAAAGCTTTGCTCCAAGTATAAACTATATGAGTCGTAAAAATTAATTATTAAACGAAAACCCAAAAATAGGCGGTAGATTCGTGTGGAGACTACCTTTAAAGGTGGATGTAGACTATTGATTCTCTAGAAAATACGAATCAACAAAGTACAATGAGATGGCCACAAAAATGATTACCAAAAATTTGTTTTGAATAACATGCAGACAGACCAGCACTTTGGTCCTCAACTCTGTCACACCCAATTAATTTGATTACAAATAATACCAATTATACTTTTTTGTAGCATTTTATCTAAAAAATTAGCTTTTTGATTTTTTTTAGCTTGGTAATCTAGCTTTATTGGTTTTAAAAATCGGCAACCATTTGTTCCTATCATACTTTCGTCCATTGGCTACGTTTCCTAGTCCCTCACAGCTTCAGCTTCAATCCTTTTGTCGGTGATGTCTGTGGAGGTTCCGTAATCTATTTTAAAAGGCATACATTTCTCATAACAATATTACCTTCTCCTGATGCCTTCCTTTCTACCAACCTACAGTAAAGACTTTCAAGTTCAGTGTAAGTTCCTTTGGGGAGACAAAACATTTAAGAAGAACTCTCTCCAATCTTGATATAAATTAAGTTCAATCTTCTCTTTATATCCGAGTCACATTTTCCCTATTGTTTATCATAGTCTTTTTCGGCCGATTCTCTAAAATTTTTATGAGAGGATGAGTTGGCTTAATGTTAAATAAGTTGGAGCCGTGCCTATAATTCCATTTGTAACGTCCTCCTAATATTATAAATGCGAAAGTTTGTATGGATGGATGTATGGATGGATGTATGGATGGATGTGTGGATGGATGGATGTATGGATGGATTTATGGATGGATGTATGGATGGATGTATGGATGAATGTATGGATAGATGTATGGATAGATGTGTGGATGTATGGATGTAAGTATGGATGGATGGATGTATGGATGGATGTGTGGATGTATGGATGGATGTATGGATGTATGGATGGAATTATGGATGGATGTATGGATGGATGTATGGATAGATGTATGGATGGATAGATGTGTGGATGTATGGATGGATGGACGTACAGATGGATGTATGGATGTATGGATGGATGTATGTTCCTCTCTTACGGCTAAACCGCTTAACCAATTGGTATGAATTTTGGTATAGAGATAGATGGGACGATGGAAAAGAACATAGGCTACAATATTGGAAGGAGCGTTGCCCTACCCCCCATGAGAAGTAATAAGAAGTAAATGTGTTAAAATTGGCCAAAAGCGAGGCGATACCCCACCCCCGTATATTTTCAGAGCTAAGGCAAAAAGTAATTAGTTATGCCACTTTTTATCGAAATATACGCGGACGAAGTCGCTGGTAAAAGCTAGTTATACATAACTACGAAGTTTTGGATTTCCTCTTTAAAGTTTTTCTTATTGGTCTAAGGAATTTATTCATATTTTCAAGTTCCCTGTTGGCTTGCGGCCAGTAATAAAGGGACGTTACTTGTTCCATTTCACGCTGTTGTCACTTTTTGTGTCTCCATTTTTCTGTACTCAAAACCTTAAGATAACCAAGTCTGCAAAAATTCTTTAAATACATCAGTTAGAGCGTCAGATGGGATTGACAGCAAAAATATTAAATTCCATATTTCTTCAATGATCTTTGCCAGATATTCGAATAGATCAGTTGGCATTGAAAGCCACTGGCTACACTGAAAAACTGTTCTCCCAATTGGTGAATTACTGCAGTTCTTAATAAATCGTTCTGCATCTCGGTCTATACGAAACTAGCACCACACTTTGTATGTCAAATAGGGTTTCATTGCTGACTCCTCTAGGATTTATGAAAATGAAAAGGTAAAAGGAAAAAGGTGAAAAGAAAGTTTGTAAATTTTCTGCCTACATAAACAAATACCAAAAAATCAGCTTGCTTATGTTGAAATAAAGTATTTAATTATTATATGTCTAAGTTCTTCGAAGCGTATAAAATCTTCATATATGCCGAAGTTTCTTTATGTTTCGTTTAAACAAACTTTATGTCTATATTTTTCTGTTGTTAAACACGAAACTAGTTAACCTGATATTCAACTCACGAATTGCAATTTTACTTATTATTATTTTACTTGAACTGTCACAAGTTGCTGTTTGAAGTTTCTTGTATTTCTTGTTATTTGAATCTTATGTGCTTCATTATAAGTATTCGATTCGATTTGGTCGAACGTGATTATAAGTAAGCCGCAGCTTAAACTTTATTACTCTTGACCAATTTTTGCCCACCACTGATCACCGAGTGACCGATCAACTGATGCGTGTATGCGTTCGACCATCAGTCCGTCAGTCAGTCATTCAGTCAACTGTCGGACACTCAATTTTTCTGTTTTTTTTTTTTGCAATTAAATAAATTAAAAGTTTGTGTATTTTCAACGTAGATGCGTTGTCGTCTTCGTGATTAGTTTTATGTAATCTGCAATTGCAATTGCAAAACGATTTTAATTGTGTCAAGAAAAATATAAACTTGTTAACCAACTAATTGCTTCACAGTGCGTCAACTTTATTTTGCTTGTAATTAGTTGAAAGCCGCTTTGAGCTGATTTTGTAATTTATCTAAGACAGATTAAAACAGCAAAGAATTCAAGCGCAACTTGCAAAACCTTTCACATTTTACTACCCTGTAGTCGTGGGGTATATTAAGTTTGTGCGAATCTATGTAATAGCTAAGAGAAGGTGTGATATATCTTTTTACATATATATTACAGCGTATCTATATTACAGCGTATCTAGCAGGCGTTTACACTCGTCTTGCAATGATTTTTTTCTGGTTTTTCATATGCAGTTTAACTGATAGTTTTTATATACTAAGTATTAGTTGCAATTGCGCGATCGAAACTATTTCAGCGACCTTTTGCTGCACAAAGAACCTGTTGCTATTGTATCTAGGTTTTTTTCTTTCTTAACTTTTAAAGTGTAAAAATACTAATGCTTGGCAAGAAAGATAGAAAACAAAAAATAGCAAAAGGAGCGGCTTGACACTCGACACGATTTAAGCCAAGTCGAACCAACCTAAAATCGAGTCGCTTGCGTCGAGCTGTGATATTCCATTTTGAAACCTTCTAACAAAATGTTTAATCTAAAGTTTAAACGGCATTCGGCGTAAATTTGCTGTGGTGGCCTTATTTTTTCTTCTATTTCTGATGTCGGCTTCAACGCCACATGGCAACAAATTTTAAGAAAAAAATTATTGTACAATGGTCTTAAAACAGTTGCATATAAAAAGCAAAAACTAAATCAGACACTGCTACAGATTGCATTTCGTAATTTTATGCAAAAGAGTTCGACTAAGGTGAGTTATTGTGTAATAAAATGTGGCGAACAGTTTGGATAATGTTGTGCTTTTTAGTTAAAAGTATTGGACTATTAAGCTAAAAAAATCGACTAATGCTTTTGGTGTGTTACCAGTGGAGTCTAAAAATGTTTTAGTTTATTAACTATTTTTAACAATATTTTTCTACAATCTTTGGAACTCATTTTTAAAAGAAAATTTCCGGCTTCAGGTTAAAATGCTATGTTGATATTAAATAATTCTCATAAATAATGTAAGTTTATACATTTTGAATTTTGCTGCCTGGAATAATCCTTATCGTATGAAATCTTAAAATACACATTGAAGGGCCAAAGGGAAAACGTTTACTGGAATGCGATCCATTGTACATAATTTGTTTAATTAAAATTAGTTCAGAACATTAGTTTCTGTGTGGAGCATTGATTTCACGATATTTCTGCTTTCATTTTTATTTCATGGTATGAAGCACTGCTCTTTAAGTTGATGTTCCTCTTTCAGCTGTCCAGTACATTCAGCTTAGGGGCTTTATGCATTAGAGCTGATGTACTTCAGAGCAGTTGTCTTGGGTCTGTACACCAATGCTGGCCAGCAAAAGTTGCCGATAACAAATTGTTAGCCACTTACGGTGATGAAACTACGGTCACCAGTTCTTACGGAGTCACTGAGGTATCTGAGCTCAGTCACGAGTTCCTGGATGCATACAGTTGAAGAGTTGATCGTTGGAACATGATGGCGTTATAGACATAGGGTAGTCTCTTCTCTGTCCTATCTTTAAGAAAGGAGATCTCGCTGTTTGCGCCAACTACCGCGGAATAAGTCTCCTTTCCATTGGATATAAGACTCTGTCGAGCGTATTGTGTAATAGGCTGAAGCCATAAACCGACTCACTGATAGAACGATATAAGTGTGGCTTCAGACCAAACAGGTCGACCAGTGACCAAATATTCACATTGCGCCAAATCTTGCAAAAGACCCGTGAGTTCAACAAAGACACTCATCACCTATTTGTCGATTATAAAGCCGCTTTCGACACGCCGATAAGAGCGAAGTTCTTCGAAGCCCTGTCTGCACTAGGTATCCCGGCAAAGATTGTCCGTCTTTGCATGACAACGCTATCTAACACAAAAAGCGTTGTCAGGGTGGGGAAAAACCTCTCCGACCCCTTTGATACCAAGAGAGGTTTCAGGTTTCAATCTCCTGATGGAATACATCCTACGCCAATGCCCGTACATAGAGAGTATGTCGGACTC
This sequence comes from Leucophenga maculata, assembly GCA_035044805.1. Taxonomy (NCBI): domain Eukaryota; kingdom Metazoa; phylum Arthropoda; class Insecta; order Diptera; family Drosophilidae; genus Leucophenga; species Leucophenga maculata. The sequence continues at coordinate 656,767 of JAWNNP010000135.1, read as the reverse complement.
GATCTTCCAAAAGGAAGTGATGCTGCTCGCTTACGCCGATGACATCGATATCATCGGTACGCAGGAACGCCGAGTCAGCTAGGCGTTCTCGGAGATTGAAAAACAGTCTCGGCTCATGGGTCTAGCGGTGAACGAGGACAAGACGAAGTACTTGATGTCTTCTCGCACTCCGTCAATGCGTCTTGGACGGTCAGTGACGATGGAGAATTTCAATTTCAGTGTTGTAGAAAACTTCGTCTATCTTGGAACAGAGATAACCAGTCACAACAACGTCAGCCTGAAGATCAGGCGAAGAATCACGCTTGCAAACAGATGCTTTTTTGGGCTGAGCAAGCAAATGAGAAGTAAAGCCCTCTCTCGACAGACGAAAATAAAGATCTATAAGACGCTGATACTCCCGGTCCTACTGTATGGCGCAGAGGCATGGACCGTGATTGAGTCGGACGAGACAGCGTTGGAAGTCTTCGAGAGGAAGATTCTTCGCAGGATCTTTGGTCCTATTAGAGTCGGCGACGAGTTTAGGTCCCGTATGAACCGCGAGCTGTACGAGCTATTCAATGAGGTTGACATAGTCCAGCGCATAAGATTCCAGCGGCTGCAGTGGGCTGGACCTCATTCGAATGGATGAAAGGGCTCCAGCACGCATGGTTTACATGGGGGGCCAAATTTGATTGGTGGACGCCGACATAGAGGACGACCGGGCACTCGATGGAATGACCAGGTATGGAGAGATCTCTCCGTACTTGGCAATCAAAACGACTGGCACCAGCGCGCACAGGATTATGGAGACTGGCGCGCCTTCCTAGACGCGGCCATGACCGGCAGACGGTTGATGGCCACATAAGTAAGTAAGTAGTTTCTTATGGGTTACTGCTTCGGAGAGTAAAGTATTTTCCATTCAAAAAATGAAAAATTATGGTCTTCGTCAGATCGTTAATACACCTTGGTACTTGTGTAGTGGTGTCATTAACTGAGATCTGTGAATCCATCCGGCCCGTGAGCAGATCAACCATACATCGATACAGTGTCCGACTAAATTGTTAAATTGTTCTGTGTAGATTTTGTCAAATCCTTAATTTATATCCTTTAAGTCGATAATTAATGTTGTCCAACTATAGAAAAAAAAACCTCATGAGTACAAGTTCATATAATTTATATGAATTCTAATCTAAGAGGCTAAATGTAGATCCATGTCAAGTGAGTTACTGCGAGTTGTTAAAAGCTGCTTAAATTTTTTGATTAGAAACTTCGCTAAACATTTATAATATTATTAAACAAATAGTCTTTTTTTATTCAATACAGAGAGACAAAAGATTAATCATGTCATTAGTGAAAAAACCTCTTTTTATACTATTTAATTAAATTATTAACGCTTTCAATTACTGTACTATGAGAGATACTAGACGTGGCATGGACAACGTCGTCTTCATTGCTGTCTGAAGCTCCGTCATTGCTACTGAGTTCTTCTTCAGTTACGTTTTTAATAACATATTCACTCCATTCTTCGACTTCCTCTGTACGGTTGGAATTACTTTTGCTGATTTTAGTGGAGAATTTCATTGCATTCCTGATTTTTTCTTCAGAGTCCCAATTCAATAATTTTAACCAAGAACTCTTTAGTACATTTTTCGCCAACTCTTATCAAACTTGCTTCATAACTCTTATTGCAGTTCTAATAGAATGACGTTTCAAAAGAATATTAATTTCGCCACCTTCAGCGATTTATTGGACAATTATTTTGTTTCTGTTTAGTTTTGTTAACTTGATGATCCATTGGTTGCACGGAAAGATATTCGCATTCATAGGCAACGGGAAATATTCCGCATGTGTTGTCATTGTAAATTTTATTTTCCACGACTCAGTGATCTTTGCGTAAACGGAGCTTCCATACCACTAGAACGTTTTTCGCCAGAAAATCTTAATTTGGTAAATCATCCATGACTCGCCAGAAATGGAATTTCCTTTTTATCAGGATATATTATTATCTTAGCTTTAAAATAGATCCAGTCATTATGTACTTCCTTTTCCATTGACTTAAATACCACTCATAGAGATGTATTTACATTTTTGGATGTTCAGTTGCTGATAGTTGTTTGAAATTTGATTTATTTGTGTCAAAAGTATAAAGTAATAAATATCAGTTCAAATCGGACCACTATGAAGTGGCCACCTACAAAAAGTCAGGTCGATACAGCTCGACTGCAGCGTCTTTTCATATTTAAAGGAGCATCTTTGCTTAGTAGGTCGATATTCTCCCTATTTTATGTCTTTTAAACAGCAAAAGCTCTCTACATATCCCAAAAAATCAATCACCATAAACTTTTCCGCCAACATAGCCATCATTGCCTTCTTTAAACAACTTGCGCCTTCTTCTTATTAAACTGCATACGAGATAGTATGGAAAAGTGAAAATATATTTTGTCAACGGTTATGAATCGACGCAGAAATTGCTTAGGATCTCGTTGAAGTTCGTCCAAATTGTACTTCAAAGAGTTTACTTGTGTTTGATTAATTGTGAGCACTATTCATCATGGTTATTCGAATCTATATTCATGAATACAATAATTTAACATTTACAATTCCGGTTTTGATTACACAATTGTAATTAATGAATTAGTTTGTACAAATATGAAATAATTGTATCATATATATAAATATATATAACCGAATGTTGCGCTTTTTTAAGAAGCAAACTGCTAATTTGTTATGGGTCGGCATTACAAAAGCCAAACGTTAGCCGCCCACATACTGCACACACCATGCATCTCCACTGGACCTCATCTGTAAAGCTTGGAACATTATTAAATAAAAATGCAAGGTGTGTCTCCAACAGACAATACCAAAAGGCGAACAATGGCAACAAATATCTATCTATAACAATAAAAAATAACACAATTCAATTCACTCTCACACGCCGACAATGATTATGTTAGTATGGTAAGGTGACTTGTTACCAATTACACTTTAGGCATGGTTCCAGATAACTAATTTCACGCCGTCAAATAGTCAACGAAGCGAATACCAAACTGGGGCCTCAAGTCCATGGCATGCAGCAATTCAATGCTGCTGCGAACCCAATGACATAGTAATTGGTCATTGTAGTATTTTTTCTATTTTCATTCAGCGCAGAAAATGCCGCACTGCAAACATATTCAAATTGATCGCAATATATATTTTTTTTTTCTATTCAAAATGTATCTGCAAAAAAAAAAAAAACAAAAAGATGGAAAAAGACAAAAAGTTGCGGTTGAATGATTAACGACTCAAGTCAGCGCTCAATGATGTTATACGATTATTTTTTCTCTCGCATGCTCGTTACTCCCATTGCTACCTTACAATTAGACAAACAGATATACTCGCGTACACACTTCATAGATACTTTTAGATACTACTCGTATCTACATATAACTATCTGTACAGCATATAATGTAAGTGTTCGTGCGCTTTGTTTTGCTTTCAATTGAATTTGTTTGTGTGAAACACATTCGAGGCATTTTCAAATCAAAGAAATTGATACTTTGCCGTTTCGCGAATACCACAATTAAAATCGAAAGTGAATATTTGCTGAAGGTCAAACATTCCACGCCGTACAGACTAGTTTACTAAGTACAATGCGTAAGTTGGGTACATTTATACAATAATTGTATACATGGGCTATACTCGTATAAGCTTATTAGATCAGCTTTCAAATTGTTGCTGTTCATAATCGCAAATACAATATTTTTATTGAGCGTGCAAGAAATTCAAAATGAAAATGATTTATATTTATTTTTATATTGCTAAACGACTTAAGTGAAATGATTTTAAGCCAAAAACACGCACTCTAAACGCATAATATCAGCATTTAGTAAGTCATTTATTTTTTACTAGTGCTTGATTAATGGGTCTATTATAATGGGTTCTCCATTTTATGGCATTAAAATAGTGATGAGCGATATCGTGATTTTTTGTTATCGATATCGTCTGTGTTGGTGATTTTCAATTCACGGTGATATTTAAAATTCTTGTGATACACTGTTCAATGATTTTTCATATTTCATTGTTGTTGATTTTCAATGAATAGTGTGGCATTGACTTAGGCATGTTTCGAGCAACTTCAATTTAGTTTGGCTGTGATTACAAACAATTAAGAAAAAATATACCAATAAGAGCTATCTTCAAGGCCTGCATGTTGAGAGTTTAGAACTTTGACATGTAACAATGTAACACAAAGACGCTATATCGAATCTAGTCAGCAACATTTTCAGACTGCCAGTCGGGCATTGTTATATCCTTTCATCTGAAAATATTTGTTTCTACTGTAACATAGAAAAATCCAATTAATTAATTATTTAGCAATTTTTCTTTTGTTATGAATTCTAAATCTGTTTATTTATGTTATGGTTCGAGCTGTGATGAATTAATTCAGCTTCCTAAAATCGTTTGACTTGAATGATTGCCCTCAATATAATCGATTCTTTTGATTTGAGAGTTGAAATATTTTTATGTAATGAACTCCTTATAGAGTTTTCAGTCTCAATTGGAAATGGTTTACCTTGGTGTCTCGAGATTTGTTTTGTAATATCGTTGATAATAATTCTGAGTCTGCTGCTGGATATGAAAACCCAACGTTTGGAATTTTGTAGCCGCACTTTTCGCCAATCCGTAAGCTTTAAGTTATTCCTTTTCCAACAACTTTAAGTAACTGAGTTTTCATTATCTTATAAATTAGTGCAAACATTTTTAAGCCAGCTGCATTTGGAATTTTCAAGAAAGCAAATGACAACAGTTTTTCACACACAGATATTTTATGGCATCTTTAAAAGTTCTTAGAATAATAGAGAGCTCCTGTAATATTGTCCATTTAACATTTGTAAGAATTAGCAATTCTTTCTCGATTAGAGTAATAATACTCATTACTTCATCTGGTAGCTTCAAAAACCATTCTGCCATATGCACCGTTGAGTTCCACCCGGTAAATTCGTTGCAGTGCTTTATTTTCTTTTATTGTCCAACATATTTTTATTCACAATAGAGCGGTGAATTTAATTCATCCTTTTTTTCTCAATAGCTTACGGTTCATATTTGTAATTTTTTTCATTGACCGTAAGAAGCTACAGCTCCTGACACATCGGTCACATTTTCCACAAAAGCTTTTAATGTTAATTGTAATCGGTTATATATATATCCCTCATTCCGAAAATGACATAAAATTATTAAAACACAATTCAAATGTGAGGCTTCAAGCGTTGTTGATATATCAAAAAATATCGAAATCGATATTGTCGCCATTTTGGAAGCGGCAACATTGATATTCGATATTTTAATCCATGAAATATCGATATATCTGTTAACTGAAAGCTTTAGTTGAAGTGTGAGCTTGTATAGTTTGGTACAGTTTTGGATCCTTTACTGAATGGGTTCTTAAAGATTGCCGTTTTTAACAAAATTTAGGATGAATTATAAGAGAAAAAGGAGGCATTTTATTGTAGATAAACTTAAGTGCTCGAGGGGAATTATTTGGAGCGTAATTTGTTGTGGCCCAATTGGCGAGTGCAATAGATAGAAACAACTAATTTCAATAAATGAAAAGATAGAGTTGGAAGATTTATTAATATTAATCTAGCATTATTAGTTATTAGATTTTTCAATTAAAACTTCGATGTGCAAAAGAATGAGTTGTTAAACTGACTCACTACGGTTTTGGTGAATAATATGTAAAGCTTTAAAAGAGGTATCAGGCATCCCATTCGTTATCAGCCATCCTAGCTAATTTTAGCTACATCTGTCTTTGTGTATGTGTCTATATGTATTATATGCTCCCTATTTCCACTATGTTTGAAGTTTATTAGGCCCTGTACCGAAGGTACAAGAGCCTATTGGGTTTGTGCAAATGTATGTAACAGGTAGAAATAATGGTCGGAGACCCCCCAAAGTTACCCCCATTATGGTCAGGAGTGATAGAGGAGTCGATATAGCCATGTCCGTCTGTCCGTCTGGCCGTCCGTATGAACGAAAGGATCTCGGAAACGGTAATAGATAGAGACTCCGTGTTTTTTGCATTCGACTAGGACTGCTCCGGAATTTTACAAGTTTATTTTGAAATCTTGCCCCTCCCCCCCCTTCCCCATAAAATCACCACCAAGGCTAAAAATTTCCTCGGCACAAAAAAAAGTAAGTATGCCAGTATAAAGATATCGTCTTTCTAAGCCAAAATCCAAAAAGTTCATCAAAATCGGATAATAAATGACGATTTTATAAGCAATTGAATTTGAGCGACCCCCCTTTTCGTTTCATACATAAAAAAATGTTTTATAAGGCACTTAGTCGTGCAGTGAGAAGTGGTCATGTGTTTGGTCATAAGCTGGGGGAACATTTAGTGTGTTTGTTAGGCGACCTGTGCTGGTACAGGGCCTCTTACAGTCGGTTACGCCCGACTGTGATTTTCTTACTTGTTTTAAAAATGTATATGTAGACTCTTTATAACCAGTAGCAACATACTATTTCATATGACTGCTATGTGGTCACATATAAAATTAATTAAACGAATTAGATAAAAGCAATTAAATCGAAGTATTTGTTTTTTTTAGTAATATTAATTGTGTTGAAATTGGACCACAACATACAATGGTGAATCGAATAAGCTTTGAAATAAAGTTAAAATAATAAAAGTTGATATTGGATAATTTGTACAATTGTATCGATATAAAGAGTTGGGGCATAAATAACTCAACAGTAATAAGTTTCAGTATTGCCGAGCTAAAAGCTCGTATGAGGAGTATTTAAGGTTTGATTCAACCGAAACTAATGGTTTTTCTGTTATGACATTGTTTTCCGCTTTTTTGGAAACTATTCCCAAAAAGCGCATAAATGAAATAATTTCATTAATTTCCATCACCTGTTTGCGCGACAGTATAAAGTGATATGTTTGAAAAAGAGAAACAGTAAGTTTCAAAAGTAAGTGGGGTAAGTTCATTGCTGATACCTTTATCATAATGCATTGAAAATAGTTTAAAATATTTACAAACTACAACTCAAGATGACAGCAAACTCAACGAAAATTGTTAAGAAATTTTATTCTTGCCAGATATCTGGCACAGACTGAACTTGCGAAAAAACTACTTTTCAGTGATCCGATTCCAAATTAGATAAATGTGCTTTTTTGCGATTTTTTTACGATTTTCTCACGCGTGGCCGTTCACAGTGGTACGCTTAATGATCTATAGGCTTCATTGGATCATATCTTTCGAAAACCAATTTTTATTTGGACCATATGCGATGTCTCCACAAGCAAGACACAACATGAGCAAAATAAGTTTCAATGAGAACTATTTTGAAGTTGAGGAGCCATCAAGTGGCCACCGAGATCATGCGTAAAGTTGACGTTGTGTAGGTAGTCCTCAAACTTTAGAGGACAGTTGAAGGCGTCGATGTCCCGAGAAATGTGGAAAAAAATGATTGAAAAATACTTAATCGGGATCGACGGTTGCAATACATCCTAAGACACGAAATATTAAGGTCCAAACATTATAAACAAAGAATGCAGTTACATAGGTGTATTAAATTCTATACTAATTAATTTTATTTGTTATCCATTTTGCTTAGGTGAGTTCACGAGTATTTTTATATTTTGAATAAAGCTAAGTTCACACAAATTGTTCATATTTGAAACTGTTTTCTAAGCATTGTGATGAGAGCGCCGAATATATGTATATACCGTCGTATTGTATGATATTCTCAATGGGGCACCTATTTAACAAATTATTGCCATTAAATTGTAGCAATAAGAATTCCGAAGGCATGAAATCACGACTTAAAAATACTCTGCTATCGTTTTATGTAGACTCTATATATATATTCTATATTTGAATCTAAAATTTGAAAAACAGATATCGCTAGACCCACTGCTTAAGTCTTTTTAAATATTATTGGCGTCGTATGTGTAACATCCCAAATTATTTTTAAAGTCATCTAATATATAAGATGAAAGAAGAAATTGAAGATTTCTAGCTCTATAGTTTCCCAGTTCTCGTTGTTTAAAAATTCGAAAGATGGATGAACTTTTGATGCTGATCAAGGGTTTCTCAATGAGAATAAAACAGTTTTACTTTAAATAGAACACAGAATAATGGAGACATAGTGCTGAAATTGTGCCAAGTACAGTATTATTACATATTACATTTAAGTATGGAAATCGATCTGGTTCACATATGATTCTTTGGAGCCAATTTTCCAAGACTATTCCACACAAATTACGCGGAACGTAGACAATTTTAAGTTTCAGATCATCTCTGAGCTGCTCTAATGTGGCTGGTTTGTTAGCATAAACCAACGACTTAACATAACTCAATAATAGAAATCGCTGTTCGTTCAGCCCTTTTTTCTCGAGTTCTTGTTAGATTTTTATGGAAATTTCGGCACAATGTGGTTTTAGAGATATTCGATTTCTGAATGACGTGGCGTCGACAGTTTTGGCTTATTTTGAACTGAAGCCGTTACAGCTGCGAATTTTTGATACTTCGACCGGTGCGTTGTTTCACTGGCATGGGAGCATCCATAAGTGAAGTGCATTGACTCAAAATTTTCTACTATGCCAATCGTGTCTGGTTATAGGCAAATTACCACCGAAAGTTAGAGTAAGCAAGTTATGAAAAATTTCGATATTGATTTTTAATAAATTCGAAACATTGCTCGTTTGTAAACATTAAAATATTACGGTTCGTTAGTATTAAAATAGAATAGTTATTTCCATTTGTTACAAAAAATGATTAATACAAGGTACGTTGTACTATCTTTTATCTAATGAAACATTGTTTTATGTGAGGCTTATATTCTAAGTTGCTGTACCGTTGACACATTTAAATATTTGAATGGGGTTGATGTACAAATAATTTACACTACATAAGCAAGTTTATAATAAAAATATTCAAAATTGGTCGAGCTTCCTCTTTTAAAGATTTTGCTTAAACATTTCTTTTACTAAATATCTGAAATATCTCAAAAAGCCAATTAACTTGACAACAAATCATCCAAACAATATAAATGAAGCGCGTACATGGCATAAAAGAACCAATCAGCTTTAAAGCGTAATAATGTTTTTTTTTTTGTTATATCTTTTTCAAACTTTACATCTAAACTATAACAAAAGCGTATGCGGTCTATGCTTAAGATTGCGCATAAAAGAAATCCATTTGGTGTGGCTGATTATGGCTAAAATTTAATTTATATGATGAACCATAAAGTCTATTAACGCAATGCAACGCGTTAAATTGCGCAGCCCCTTGATGAGTCTGCATCTATGGTCGTCTTCACTGCGGCATGAAAGTATCTTTTGCTTAACATGAAATGCAGCTAAGCATGAAATGAGTTTTTATGGCTTTCTATAAAACGGCCTTGAACAACATCAACTGTGAGTTCTTACCGAATGCAATCTTTCCACTTTTTACGTTTTTCGTCTACTTTTTTTTTTTGTTAAGAAGCATGAATAAAACTTTTACCCTACTCATTTTTGCGCGTTGGGAATTATTAGTGGCTTGCTGGAAAACTTGGTAGTTTTAAAACTCAGTGACGTGTAATATATTTTGTGTAGCGTAGAATACGGTTTGGCTCGACTTTGTTTTTTTTAGTAGGCAAAAGTGCGAAATATGTAGTAAAATACATTTTTTGCCGAACTTTTCAATCGTAAGGCCCTCCTGACACCCCCTAGATACGCCCTTGCATAGGATTCCAGGAAATATAGTTTAAGTTTAATCACGCAACCAAGTTTTTTGTATTTCTTCAGCAGTTCTTTTTTGTCCTCTTTGCAATTTGGACTTTTTTTATTGCCTAAAAAATGTTCTACTACACTCACACAGCTAAGCCACAACTTTACTTGGTTTTATACACGCAGGATCGCGCAACAACTTCTGAATATCCGGCACATCAAAAACCCCTTCTTTGAGATTAGCTTCTGTTTTTTTCGAAAATTTTTTCAGGATTAATAAGAAAGCTTTCCCTTCTCTGTTTTTACGAATTGCTTCATCAACACAAGGTAAATGTGCAATGCAGGAAGAAGAACTTTTTCAGGTGCTACAAGAGGATTGATGAGAACATTTGCCGAGCTAGCTCCCCAAAAAACATTCGAATAGAAATTGTACTCGACTTTCTGTGAAAATGGGAACTTACAATCTCTCCAAGGGTGGGTATTAAGGTGGTGCTAGGGTGTGAAGGAGGGGAAAAATTGGTTTTTGGTCATTTTTTTCGGCTTCAGCGCCCAAAAACCATAAGAATAGACACCTTACTCGGTTTTTCTAGTAAATTAAAATGTCATCCGCAGTGAGGTGATGTAATAGGATGCTAGCTGGAAAATGAGCCATTCAATGTAAAGTCATATTCGGTTTCAGCGACTTCAAAAACCTAGGAGTATAGGGGTCTGTCCTCTATGAACCCAATTATAAACAGCACTCGATTATATATGTGCTTTCCAAGATAAGCCAAACCTTAACCAATTTTATACGATAGAAGCCAATGATTGCTGGTTTTAGCGGAAAACTATGAAATAGCATCAGAAGTGTTCGAATCACCTAGGAAAGTTAAACGATGACAACCGATATCTGTTCTTCAAGACAATGTCAGTTCATGCAGATTAACTCAAAGAAGCAAATATTTGAACACTCGAAAAATCGAATTATTGTGCCATAGGCCTTATATCATTGATTTGGGAAACAATTATTTTTTTTTTTTGTTACAATACTTGAAGAACTTTTTGCCAAAAAATGTCAAACGCTAAGAGCTTCGGTTGATGTGTTCGAAACATGTTTCGTAGAAATCTTCTTCACAATGAAAACTGATGTTAGGATCAGCCTCACAAAGAAAAGTATATTGGACGGCTGGCCCATTTTCTGCAGTTTCGACCACATCACTCGGGTTTCTGTAACCAGAAAAAGTATCATTCTGCCAACTTTATTATTGTAGAATCTTATTATTGCTCTAACTAAATACTTCAAATGTCACATTCTTACTTTAAATCCATAGAGCTCTTCTGTTATATTGCAATGACGTGTGCTATTGTAGCATATGCTTTGGTATACCATATCTATGACGTGCTGGCCGAAGCGTATCGCGGCTTCGTTATTAGTGAATTTAACGCTTTGTCTTGTTTTATGTTGTTGTAGATAATGATTTCTGTACTTTTTACTTGAGTTGTTGTAGTATGTTGGACTAAGCCACTGGCGTTTATAATCACTAACCTTTCGGCTTTGGGTTTGGCTCTCTGATTTGACTTGGCTGTGGTTAGTTGGCAAGCCTGTCTGCGAACAGAATGTTGTCAGCTATTTTACTCTTTTGTGCATAGTTCTAATTCGTCTTAGTACGCTTCAAGTTGAAGTTGCTCGTTATATGTATATATACAAACATTTAAATATACTCTGCACATAGATAATCGTTTGTGATTTGTGCCTAAGCAGGTTCATTGTACGACTTTGTCTTTAGATATTAAGTTTAGATCTAGTATGAACTTATATCTAAAGCTTATATACATATGTCTTTGAACTAGGAAATAGGGAAGTCTTTCTTTATGACTCATTCAAAGGTCAACGCTTCTCTGCAAAACGTATAAATTATATACACAATATTATGCAGCCGACAATGAAGATGTAGATGTTGCCGGACACACCTGAAAGCCTTTGCCGCATTGCATGCATAATGCCGCATATGATATATATCTTTTGCTATAATCTTGATATTTTTTCGCCCCTAATTAAAAATTGCGAAAAATCCAAGCGACTGCAGCAGACACAGTATGCAACCAAATGGAACCAATGTCAGACATCAACACTTTTATTATATTGCTAGTCCTGTCAACGTGCTTAAGTTTTTTTTATTGGCAAGTTGTTCGGTCAACTTATACCCTGCATTGTTGGAACTTCAGATTTAATACCAATTCCGTAGAAAAAGCATCTTTGAATGAATTTGTTCCAAATATATAATAGTGAATAGCTAAACTATTTGTTTGACAAGCGGAAATTAAAACAATAATTCAGAGGATAGCTCCATAAAAAATCAACATATTTTCATTTAACAGATTATTTTATAAATGATTAAAATAATGTATAGAAATTCGACCTTAGGACAAAATGTGCCTGACAAGTGGTTGGGGTGTAAAATAACTGGAAATTATTTAAAATTTTATAAAAAGAGAAAATGCAAAAAATAAAACTAAAATAGAATTTAAAATAAAAGTTTAAGCTTATCAAAACTCACAACAACCTTAGCAAATTATATTATAAACTATTTTCGAATTATAAATTTTTAAAGTTCTGAAGTTTATCTTTCCCTTTTTTTCAAATTCATGCCTTTTATTTAGTTTTACAGAATTTTTTGGAATTTGTCAAATCAAATCAATCAAATCAATTTGTCAATAGAGGAGTCGATATAGCCATGTCCGTCTGTCCGTCCGTCCGTCTGTATGAACGAAAGGATCTCGGAAACGGTAATAGATAGAGACTTCGTGTTTTTTGCATTCGTCTAGGACTGCTCCGGAATTTCACAAGTTTATTTTGAAATTTTGCACCTCCCCCCTTCCCCATAAAATCACCCCCAAGGAGAAATATTTCTTTGGCACGAAAATTGAGTATGCCAGTATAAAGTTAACGTCCCTCTTAGTCAAAATCCAAAAAGTTCATCAAAATCGGATAATAAATAACGATTTTATAACCAATTGAAGTTGAATGACCCCCCTTTTCTTTTCATTCATATTCGAGCAGTGAGCAGTGGTCATGTGTTTGGTCATATGCTCGGGAAACGTTTAATGTGTTTGTTAGGAGACCTGAACTGGTACAGGGCCTCTTACAGTCGGTTACGCCTGACTGTGTTTTCTTACTTGTTTTTATTGCACTTCTTCCTTAAACAAAAACGCGCTTATAATCACCAACTGAACTGAACTACAAGCGGAAGAAAGGATTTCGAATTTTTTTCTTTTGGAAAATTTTTAATTTTTAACTAGAAACCGTTGCTAAACTACAGTTCTAAGGTAAAATACTCTTGAAACCGGTTCAACCTAATTGGAATCGTTTTAGCACTAAAAGTTTTTTTTTAAGTATAGTTAGTGAGCAGGGATCTAGTTAAAATAAAACTTTTTGTACATTTCAAACCGGAGAAGTAGAAATCTATTTTTATTAGGAAGCCCGATTAACGATATTTTCAAGATTATTTGTAGTCACTCTTCTAAACGAGTACTTAGTGTTCAAAGTATTTTTACACTGCCATCCGTAAAAGAAACTCGCCAAGATTACAAGAAGACATAATTAAGATCGCTTGACACTCTCCAAACTTGGTGGCTCGTGTTCAAACAATTTTTATAATAGCACCCGAGCAAAGTGAGTCGTAGTTAGACTATTGCTACAGTGGTACCTAAGCAACATCACTTGTATGCATTCACTAAACTCTCTCAAAGATTTGTTCCATTGGCGCCCGAGCAGTGATATTGTCAGAATCGCGCATGAGCACTCTTAAAGCCTTACACTCAAAAAATTTCAAATTAATCGCTTATGTAGTTTTAGAAAAAAAGTTTGTTGCACATCGAAATTATTTCATAATAGTTATTAAAAATCATAGCGATTTCTGAAAAAATAGAAGAACAAATAAAAAACGGTGATCGACTTGCTGTGACAGGTCATTTTCTGGACGGTATTGCTTTAAAGTAATGCAAGAGTCTTCGGTTATAGAAATGAGATTAAATTATTTCATGTATTCATCAATTATGCATGGTCTTATATTCAATTTAGTGTCTACAGCGCAGGTTAATGCGCCAACTTATTTGAAGCTATTTGAACATGTTTTACTCCAATGTTTTTTTTTCAAACATTGATCAAGTCGTCAGATCTCCACATAACTACTACAGGAAAATGCATTAATGTTGATAAATCTTAGAATCTTAGAACCATGGAATCGACAGAAAAATTTTTAAACATGAATGTTAATATATTCAATTCCGTGTGTGTGATAACTTTGAATCATTGACAAATAATAAAGTAAAAATAATATCATCAGGCAACAACTCACATTGCTACCGTTACTTCGGGCACACTAAGTTGGATATTAAACTGTGACAAGACCATTCAATACATTCGTTTTATGACTCATGAGTGCAAACCAGTGCTTGGCACCGCCCTATCTTTTGTGTATAGAAAATGTTCGGCTCGCATATATACACGGAAAACTCTTTTTTGACTTCGGAAAAGTGTAAAGCAAGAAATCGTCCGTAGAAAAAACGATTTCATGCATATTGTCTCGCAAACAAACGCAATTCTAAAGTACGTTTTTTTTTTTTTTTTTGCCGAGCACTGGTGTAAACTCATTTTTTTTTTATTTTGCCTCTGGAATTCAATAGAGACCGAATTTCAAAAAAGTAGTTGACCACTTCTTTGCAATTTTTTCTACTTTACCACTTGGTAATATAAAAAATTTGTTTCAGATAAAAGCAATAATATTTTTTAATATGTAGGTTGACATATTTCATTGAGCCTAACACTGGCGAATGTTTCGGTTACTATACTATATGAAAAAAGTGGATATTGCTTTACGTTTCCTTATGTTCTTTATTCCATGGTTCGCAGATTATATTATTATATATGAAACTACTCATGTATACATAAAAAATTTTCAACTCAATGGAATATGTGGAAGTGTATTATATATAAATAGACAGATTCAAAATTTTAACATTCTCAATACCATCTTTTTTTCTAAAATATTGGGTGTAAGGTAGTGAAAATCCAAGTAAAATTCATCGACATAATACAGGGGCCTATTCTCTCTCAATTTGAGTTTGAGACATTAACTCTCTACGGTTTCTTAATTTGCCTTATAGAAAATCTTGCCTTCTGTCAAAATTAGTATGTGAAAAAAATTTAGAGTCTCTTAAGGTTGAATTTGAACAAATTTGATATTATCTCGTCAACTTTTAAAGATCGACTTTTCAAAGCATTTTGATATCAATAAAGATAAAGATCAATATGATATTTTTTCATATAAATTTTTTTAAAGATTAGAAAAGATTAGAAAATTAGAAAAAAGTAAAATATATTGATCTGAATATCAATTTGATCTTATTTCCTACCATTATCAAAATGGCATGAAAACATTAAAAAATGATATAAAAATATCATATTGATCTGAATTCATATCATCTGCCATTTCGAAAGTTAATAATAAAGAGAGATGCAAAGAAGTAATGGTGTGACAGAGATGGAATTTTTCTAGTTTGAATTAGAACAGTAAAACAGACAAAAATTGTTTTTGCTTTTTCAGCTTTAGTTTAGGAAAAGTGTCAAATAAATAAATAAATGAAAATAAATAAAAATAAATAAAAATAAATAAATTATTTGGCAAATCGATAAATTGTGTGTGTTCTAGCTGAAGAATTTAAGACAACGAGGCATTGAACTAGGTGCTGCAGCGTGTCGTTGGTTTTAAATCCTTAAAAACTTTTAATAAACTGCATAAAATAAAAAATAAAAAAATAAAACTATAAAAGTTAACAAAAAAAAATGTGTCTTTGTTTTTTTTTAAATGTAGATAATTACGCTGCGAAGATATTAGGCAAAAATTTAATTTCAAAAATCATTCAAAAACAATTAAAAACAGCGGAAGATAAATTAATTTAAGTATAATTGTGCGTAATTTATTGGAAAAAAGTTATATTATGTGTGAGTTTTTTTTGTTATTTAAGTAGTTTGTCAAATAAGTTATTGAAGAAATATATTTCCATTTGAAATTTGTGCCAACCGAAGCTTATGAAACAGCGTTAGTTTTTGTTGATTATTTTTTTGTGTTTCAATACTCCGAACAAATCGTTTGGTTATGTTTGAATTTTTTCAAAATTAATTACAGAAATTTTAACACTATAAAACTATAATTTTATTCACATCATGCAAGCAAAAAAAAACTGATTCATAGCGTATTACCAAACATAACACCACAGTACAACAATCATGCTTCGCTAAGCGAGTGAGCAATACTAACCGGAAAAAATAAATATGAACAATGTTCTTAACGAGCCTTTTTTAAAAGAAGTGCTTGCTCTTTATTCACATTCAAAATCGTGAATCAGAATAAGGTATTGCGTTATCCCACAGAATTTTTAAACGCACTTGATTTGCCAGGAATACCGTTGATTCTATATGATATGCCATTTGGATTTAAGCGTCTTCAATTTTCTGTTCGCCTTGTATTCGACGTTTACATCAATAAATCGCAAGGTCAGTCTTAAGAAACCAACTCTGCACTATTTTTTTAGCACTATTTGTTCTATTTAAATCAGTGGAAGGTTTTTTTTCGCGAAACGGGCCAGTTTAATACAATACAAAATGTTAAATAAGCTCCATGAATCTAATAAGTCTGAGAAGTTATAGCACAGTTTATCTGTGCAGATATTTGAGAGAGCGATTTTAGGCATTTGATATAAACAGGCAACCAAGTCACTTGCCTATGCTCCCCTTCGAAACTGTGCTATTGATACACCTGAACATACAAACATACAAATTGTATGAGAAACAATGAAAATTAATATTTTATTTTAATGCAGAATATTTTCTTTAAGATGTATATTGCATGCACTTATTTATAAATAATCTTTATTTGCTTTCTTTTCTTTGCAGGTAAGCTTAATATTTAATACTCTAAACTTCATTTGGTTGTCGTAAGTAAAAAACGAAAACTTATTTGATATTAAATAAGTTTAATAAATGTTTGTATCATCTGCATACATCCTCTGTTCTGGAGACTATTTCGAAAAAATTTCACCAATTTTCGTGTCGCGGTAATGCGATCTTGTGAAAATCGTAGCTTAATTCACTTAAATCACTTTTTTATTTGAGTTTGACTAAAATTAAGATTTTTGATCGGTTCCTTATTTTTGTACGTTGACCGCAATTCTTTTTCGCGAATTGATGTATTGCTTTATACATACATGGAGAGTACACGAAAGTGATCTCCGTGACTTGGCTAAACCATAAAGAAATATACACCATCAGAATAATATTCGAAGTAATAAGTGTTTTTTTATAGTTATACAAATTAAATTCAAAATAAAAGAAAGAAAATTATTTTTAATAGCAATTAAACTGGCTTTATTGACCCCCATGTGACCCCCACGGCAAGCGCGTACAAGGCGCGAACTGGAAGTCTAATTTTCAGACACTTTTCGCAGCATTTGGTCAAATCACACGATCTTAGTGGCCATTCTGTGAAATAATTCGTTCATCAAAAGTTTCTTTGAGTAAATCAATTGTAATGGCGCTGTGTGGTTCGTGGCTCCCTCCAGTTGGAACCACATGTTAGCAAGATTAATGACAGTTTATTGAGTTATGAAAAAATTTCTAATCATTATTATTCAAAGTAACATTCTGGTCATTGTCGTTTTTGAAGACATATAGACCATTGACTTCGCCGTCCCATAAAGCGCAACAAACAGTAATTTTCTGTGGATATATATTGGTGTTTCGACTAAAGCTTGTGGATTATCTTTATTGTACCCTTTTAAAAATGAGCTTCATCGCTGAACAAAATTTTGTATGCAAAATCTAGATCAATATCAATTTGTGCTTTAGCCCATTGGCCGAATTGGCGGTGTATAAGATGGTCGTTTGGCCTTAATTCCGGCACAAGTTAATTTTTAAAAGCTTTTAAGCCAGGATCCTTTCGTAATATCATCCATAAAGTGGAGAAGTGGAAGTGCTGAGAACGGCAACGAATTCATTGATTTGAGTCGTCTTCATTGCTTCGCTGTACAGCGGCTACAGCTTGTTCGGTGCTCACTGTTCGGTGTCTTAAGGGATGCACATTATCATTGAGAGTAAACGTGAAAAACCGCTCTGATGGATGATTGTGATTGCCATAAAATGGACTAAGTGCACGATTAATTTGACAAAAATAACCATTATTTTGATACAAAATTTCAACAATTTCAAGCGTTGATCTGGTGTAAGTCTATTCATAACAAAATGTCAAACAAAACTAAACAAAAAGCAACAATCAGCTGATAAATTGGTTGTCAAATAAAGCAGTGTTACCAACCCAAGTTGTGAACCTCTAAAAACACTCTGTATGAAATATTGTGTAGGCTTAGATGTTATAGGCTGATTTATATTTCATGATTCGAGTATTGCACTTTTAACAAAATAATTTGCAAAAAACAATCCTTTTGGGTTAGAACCATTTCCATACAGGTCCCTGAAAATCTACAAGAGTTGGTAAAAAACGCACGTATTGCTGCTACGTGCGGTTTATAAGGCGGATTATTATTTGCTTTCATTAAATATTTTAATTTTAGTCAAATTGTTGGGAAAAAGGCGAAGCGAGTTCAGCTAGTGATATTAAAAAATATCACCTTGATATGCTCGCAAATATCATTTTGATATTTTCGAACATGCCAGATTGTTGACTGTAAAATAAACTTTTTTTAATGAAATCGAAAATGTTTGATGATTCATCTCGGTGATATTTTTTCTATGCTGTATGTTTTAGTAAATTCCAAACAATCATGAGCAAATTACATCAGATATGCAGTTCATGCTACATTTAATAAAGTTTTTTATGCAAAAACTCGAATTAGCCTTATGCAAAGTAAAGCGAAAAAAACAGATAATCCCCCTTTTCGCATTGCGTTTGTTTGCTGTGTTAAAAAATTAAACTAAAGCAAAAAAAAAACAGAGAATAGCTAGTTTGATGTTTGACTTAGACCTTTGTGTGGTCACTGCCAAAGGTTCGCATTGTTACCTCAAACAACTCATTCTCCATTTAGATAGTTTTTTTCGCGTTTTTTCAATTTGGCCAAGCGTCATTTTGGACGGCATGCGTCGTGCTGGTTTTTGTTTTTTTTTTTTTTGTACGTTGGGAATGGATGCATTCGAGCAGACGAATATTTTATGCTTGTCATGGGCCACTAATGATATATGCAGGTCCAAGTCGGCGGTGGCATTTTTTGTATATTTTTTCATTTTTATTTGTTGCCGCCATGCAATGCCTCGTTGGCCACACATGGACATAGAAGTTGCCACATTAGTTGCTGCCGCCGCTGACTATGTCTGATGGTGTTGCAGGTGCATTTGCTCGGCTGCTTGGTTGCTGCTTCGAAAGCAAATGCGCATAAATCTGGAAATAGAAATGTTAAAGTTAAAAATAAAACACAAACTCAAAGCCAAACAGCACAAAATATGTACGCAGAAAGCAATGCCCTTTGAAGAATGAGGAATTGTGTATTAGGCAATGGGGAAGTTGGTTTTTAAAATTAGCAAAGAGCAACATCATCATCAGAAGCAGCAGCAGCATCAGAAGAAGAAGTTTTTCTAGCCAGCCATATGCACCAGAAGTCTGCTGCTGTGTGCGATTTATGCGAAGGCATTAGAGAGGCATGAGTGTTGCTGTTTAGTTTTAATGAAAATAAAATTGATTTATGCATTGATTGCAGTTGAAAGTAAAAATGTTGTAAGAAGAGAAAAAGAAGCAGCCATGACTGCAACGACACAAAATGTTGTCGAAATATAGGAAAAAATAAAAAAAAATAATAAAATTATTACATAATTTCACAGTCAATAAATTCCGGAATAATTACTCGTATAACAACAACAGCAATGACGATGACGATGGCGACGACGACAACTACAAGCAAGACGACAAGACATAATTAACGAGCCAACATTTGCAGCCAAATACTTTTACTACTTGTACAAATATGAACTTTTTTCGGTGCACACTACTCAATATTGTTGCCTATACTTAACGCTTGAAGCTTCAATTTTTATGCTTTACACAGAAATCACGCAAGCAATTTGCAGCTTGAAAATGTAAAAAAAAATATCACTCATATTGCGACGCAATCTGGAAAAACTCACGATTTTGAATTTAATGTCTCGGAACGCAGCAGAGGACGCGCTTCAGACTTGGTAAATAAAGCTGAAGTTTTTGGTGCACTTGAGTGTGAAATATATTTTTTTTTTTCAAAATTTAACAACGAACAACAAATTTAATAACTTGAATACTTTTCTTGAAACTTGAATACTCTTCGGGAAGATGCATTTTGTGTTATATTCTCAGCAGAACAGACTGTCGAATGGAAATACAGGCGAATGTATTGAAAGTTGGTTCGGTGATTTTTTATGATTGGAGTTCAAATTGTGATGCATTCCAATAAATTGCTGAAAAAGATTGACAAAAATACAAAGCGAGAAATATTTAGTAGAACTATTTAGTAAGAGGTACTTCAATAGCATTTGAAACACAGAAATTTCCAAGACTTCCAAAAAGAGACACACCGTGCAAAAAAAACATATGAATATATATTATTACTAGGTGCTTCTTCGCGAAGTTAAACGTACCGAATACCTCAAAAACGAAATACCCTTAGATATGAATGGGACAGTGCCCAGCTACTGGCACCCTAAGTTCTTGATGCCATAACTTTTAAAATATAATTTCGCGATGCTTGCAGTTTCGTTTGAAAGCTGAGTTCAATAACTAACAAGAATTTCAAACGAAACTTAAATTTTTTAGAATTTGATCTAGAAAAGGTCTTGCAAATTGATCATCTAAAAAGGTGCCCAGCTAGGAAGGCACTATCCACTATATATCTCATACTTCTGTGTCAAATATATGCTAATATATAACGTATTTTATGTTTCACTTGCAATGGTCTAAGAACCATCCATTTTTCTATTCTAACCTACTTCTTCCATTCTGATGTCCTTAATATATGTACCAAAACTTAATTTTTTTTTTTAAAACTTGCACAGATATACAATTTAGGTTTCACTTATGAATAATATACATTATTCTTTGAAAAGGCCTCTACCTACCAGTAAAGGTCTCGTCAATTTAATAGTTCAATAGTTTCGAAAATTGG
The DNA here is from genome assembly GCA_035044805.1 of Leucophenga maculata. NCBI lineage: Eukaryota > Metazoa > Arthropoda > Insecta > Diptera > Drosophilidae > Leucophenga > Leucophenga maculata. The sequence goes on along the minus strand of JAWNNP010000135.1, from coordinate 635,910 downwards.
TCCAGAAAAATAAAGACAGACGAATTAAATTTTTGTAAATGCTTCAAGGAGTTTTCGGTGTTTCTAGTTGACCATATGAGCTAAAAAAAATTCGCTTGGTTGTCTATTTTGACTAAGTTTTGAAGCACACTCTACTCGCCATTGTATGGGGATTTATTTCTATCTGGATCCGTGTAGGAAATTTTATAGAATATCATCAAATTGGCTACAAGCTAAAACACAACAAAATATTTTTCATATAAAAACCCAGAAAGATAGAATGAGGCTAGCCCTTCTGGTGGTCCGGTATATACTTTCATAGAATATTTTATTAAAATTGAAGTAGGATACACAAAAAAACCAAGATAAATAATAAGAAAAACACAAATAAGGACATACAAAAAAATAGAGAGGAATGAACTGGTTTTAATGGGTACTCAGAGTGGGCTGGATACGTTTCTTGAATACCAAATAAAATAATATCTAAACTTGAAGTCTCTCTTTTTTAATCTCAAAGTTCTCGATGAAAATATGGACAGACGGACATCTTTGTATGGGGCTAACCCTTCTAGTGGACTTTTATGAAATATATTATAAGGATTGATGTAAAATTAATCCTATTTGGGGTTTGAACGTAAATTAGCAACACCAAAATTATTTTCCCTATATAAATCCCTATACAATCGGTTGTGGGTGCTATCACTTCTAATGGATCTGAACCTATCTGAAATATTTTTATAAAGTGGACAAAAATTTCTGAACAGATTTCCAAAATTAGGTATTGTTGAATTCTCGAAATCTGTGCAGAATTTCTGTTGCTACAAATTTGTGTATTACTAGAGGAACATCCTTGCAGGAAATGTTATTTGGAAAGTGTTACAAACGCTTTGAAACAAGTTGCTTTCATTTACAGACAATAGATAGTGTGCATAATTATTTTTTCGATAATGATATAAAAAAGTAATGTGTTACTTTCGAGAGTGTTTTTCGCTGTTTTTATATTTTGTTACTGTCATCGTTTCATATATTTCGTGCGTGAAACTGCGCATGCGCAACGCAAGAGCGATTTCTGTACTAATATGAAACAATATGGCGGCGTCTGAGTCCGTCTGTCCGTCTGTCGGTCTAAATGGCTGCTTGATTTTCGCTCTTCATTGTTACCAATGGCTGTTTTTAAGTTTGCTTAATTGCCATTTTTGTGGTAATTTTTTACTTCAATTATTTATTCACTTACCCCCTGTTCAAAGACTTGTTTAAATTGCTCCGAAGGCTGTTTGTATATATTTAGAATGTTTGCATTTTTCTTTTTTTTTTTAAATTTTTTTTTTTGGCAATCAGACAAGCTTCAATTTTGAGCAATAACAGGTTAATAAATTATCGCAGTCAAGTGCTTTGTTTTGCATGCTTTGTGAAGTCATATTGCGCGCTCACTGAAGCCGAGTTCCTCTTTCAATGGTGCAGACTTATTGCCATATAAAAAGATACAATATGGTTTTTTTTTTATAATATAATAAAAAAAAATAATATATACTTATAAAGCTTGCGTGTACGTAATATTTTTGTTAAAAATTTGTGCAACAAAAGCGCAACAATTTATGGCTTTTTTATGCAAATTTTTACATATTTAAAGTGGAACATGAGAACGTTTGCATACACTTGTTACTACTAGTAGACTGTAGGGTGCATGGCTTATGTTGTTTGGCATATTGTAAGTAAAAATTAAATTCGAATAAGCTCTTGGATGGTAAATTTGAAACGGAAGTAAATTGAACTTTGTATGACATAAATATATGCCCAAAAGGTAATAAGTTTTAGGACTGTATTTTCTGAATTATTTTTATGTAAACTAAAACAAGAGAAAATGTTACCAAGCTCTTAAAGAGGGAAGGCATCCTTACAATTTGTATATGATTATTCATATACATGAGAACCGTGCGTTCATAAGAAATCACCATATTTAGTTTAAGGTGAATATTGACTGTAATACCATGTAATACCATTATTTCCCATACAAATTTAAAACTGTTGATGAAGCCTCCCAGTACAAAGCACGTGCTACACCCATAGATCCCTCAAGATCTCCATATAGATCTCAGGTATACTTCCTGGGCAATGTGTCTGTCAACATCAAAGTTTTCAAATGGTGCCCGCAAGGGACGTATTTTCTCCAATTTTATAGTCTTTTGTTATCAACGATCTCCCTAACAAGCTGAACGATCTAAGCTTTAGTGGTATGGGATACGCAGATGACTTAGTAATCATTACTTCAGGTTAGATTCGCCTTACCATCTCTGATCTGCTTAGCGCTTTAAGTGCTGAATCAATGGCTTTCCAACGAAGGCCTCAGCATTATTTCGCAGACGACTGTTGAAAAAAATACAAGCCAGACTTAGATCTAGTTTGTATAAAACTCTTCGAAGAAGTCAAAATTCCTGAAAATTATCCTAGACAAAATACTTAACTGAAGCCAATATCTACAATTAGTGCTAACTTAGGCTACTAGATTGCTTTGAACCTTGCGCCAAACTGTATGATCTCTCTTAAGCCGATGACATCGATATCATCGGTACGCAGGAACGCCGAGTCAGCAAGGCGTTCTCGAAGACTGAAAAACAGTCTCGGCTCATGGGTCTAGCGGTGAACGAGGACAAGACGAAGTACTTGATGTCTTCTCGCACTCCGTCATCGCGTCTTGGACGGTCAGTGACGATGGAGAATTTCAACTTCAGTGTTGTAGAAAACTTCGTCTATCTTGGAACAGAGATAACCAACAACAACAACAACGTCAGCCTGGAGATCAGGCGAATAATCACACTTGCAAACAGATGCTTTTTTGGGCTGAGCAAGCAAATGAGAAGTAAAGCCCTCTCTCGACGGACGAAAATAAAGATCTATAAGACGCTGATACTCCCAGTCCTATTGAATGGCGCAGAGGCATGAACCGTGATTGAGTTGGATGAGACAACGTTCGAGAGGAAGATTCTCCGCAGGATTTTTGGTTCTATTAGAGTCGGCGTCGAGTTTAGGTCCCGTATGAACAGTGAGCTGTACGAGCTATTCGATGAGGTTGACATAGTCCAGCGCATAAGATTCCAACGGCTGCACTGGGTTGGGCACCTCATTCGAATGGATGAAAGAGCTCCAGCACGCATGGTTTACATGGGGGCCCAAACTTGATTGGAGAACGCCGAAATAGAGGACGACCGGGCACTCGATGGAATGACCAGGTATGGAGAGATCTCTCCGTACATGGCATTCAAAACGACTGGCGCCAGCGTGACTATGGAGGTTGATGTGCCTTCCTAGACGCGGCCATGACCGGTAGACGGTTGACAGCCATTTAAGAAGAAGAAAAAGAAGTATACCTGATCTTCTATATCTATACCACAATGATAAGATCCATGTTCAATTACGCCTCCCTTGTATGGTCGCCCAAACTTCTGCAAATTTGCATTTTCCACAGCTTACCTGTCTGTGCATGACATGTGGCATGCCAACGTTGTACAATGTTAGTGGTCTGCCCTTGCTGCATAGACTAGCTCTGATCTCATGCACGAGATTGTGGGTCACTCCACTATTTTAAAACTTATTTTTGACTTTGACATCTTCAATATACCAGATTGTATAACCATATATCTTTGCTTCGGCAGACGGTTCTCAATTCTCTTTCCAAGCTGCACGGACTGGGATCTTTGGACATCTATATTCATGATTTATATTGCAATGGATGCCCGTCCCAGACAGACGTGTCCACACAGACCGTGCATCAACTGGTCGAAAAGGCGAAAAGACGATGCTTATTGTGTTGACAATGAAGTTGTTCATGGGATATGTTTCTGTTCTTTGAAATTGAAAACTCCCATTTATGGTGAATTAAACAATCTTCCCTGGTGCTACAATTTGCCTACATATCCCTGTTCAATGCTGATCTTCGCAAACAAGTCGTCCTTTCCCTCGGTAGTATTTCTTAATGTCTAGCTTTGCTTCGTTGACGTCTGGTGGCACGCACAGTATTGTGCAATTACTGTGCCCGAGCTGACCCAACCGATTTTTGATCTCAAGAACATGATGCCCGCTTGCCATCCTAGTCGCATTTTCATAGAGGGAGTCGATAAAAAAATGGTAAATACTCACAACAAGAACAGGTGAAACTTTGCTGAATGGATTCCGTAAAGACTGCCATCTGCGGTATTTCACCCAGAGGTCTGCCACAGTTATTGGTAACTTGTCAGATATCCAACAGGTTTTCAAGAGCTTTCTGAATAGTACTTACTATGGAGTACTGGCGAGGGTATGTACGAGATGAAAGTTCACTGAGGCAGAAATCAATATAAGGATTTGCGGTGACGAGAACGCTGAATTTGAAGTAGATCAAGAGGCTGAAGTCGAAGAAAATTAAACCAGTACAACTTATACCCAATTAGTTAAGTCGGGATCGATAAGAAGGCTTCAGAATTAAGTTTCAAATTGGTTGTTGTTTTATAATAATGTAACTAATAAAGACAACAACAACATTTTGTTGACATTTTGTCCTTCCACTTTTTGGGGGTAGCCTCCTTACAAATCCACCGCTATGGGTTTTTTATGAAATTTTTATATCAGCTTAAAAGTCTACGACTCTAATGGATGCCCAGTTCAATACCAACACCAAGCACCTTCCACTGTATTTTTGGATGGTGTTTTTTTAGCTGAAATATTGTGTGAATGGTATTAGAGTTGCACTGCAGCCAAAATTAAAAAATTATACAATTAAAAGATACTTTTCCAATCTATTCGCAAAATTGTATTTCAAAAAGTGTAGAGTATTGAAATGGCGACCAAACTTTTAATTTTATAGTTGTACAAGTCCACAAGATAATCAAATTAATAGATATAATCATTTGTAATGCTAGAAATATGCACTTTAACCATTCAAGCGAGGGCAACAAGAACAAATTAATGCTTTAAACATTTTAATGGCGGTGATTATTAGCTCAGTGGGTGGTGCAGCATGCAAATCTAATAAGAAGAACTAACTAAGTTCTTGAAACTTAAAGTGGGAGGGACAAGGCAAAAATAAATTGTGAAATGAGTAACAATTAATTGTAAAAAATCGTTTTGACCTTTAAGCACAAAGACTTGGTTTCGCGCGCGAGACTCTTTGAAGAGGTGTGGTTTAGACAATAGCAGCGTCTCATACCATATTGTTTATATATATAATGTTTTTTTAAGTAAACCAGTTGAATGGCAGCATTTAAATGCGTTTTACTTTAGTACCTTTTGTCGGTATCATAACTATTTATATTGCTTTGTTTATTTGCTGTTGGGTTAGCTAACTCAGCGCTGACATCAGCAACTCTCGGATCGGATCGGAAAGAAAAGACACAAAAAAAATTACTCATAATACAACATGCAAGGATTTTAATATTTGCCGCTTGCTTTCGAATCTATTAACGAATCTTGCAAGTTTAATCAGTAAATTAATAAAATTTAACAACTGAAATTGATTGTGATTTCAACGTAAAGTGACAGCCTGGCAAAAGCTGCAAATGAACAGCGAAAAGACATGCAAAGCGAAGCGTTTGAATTATTGGTGAACGGCATGCTCAGGCCCAGGCTTGAAACTAAAGGCAGGCAGCCGCCTAGATGAGACAAACGGACGGACTTCTTAGTAGTTGCATTCAAAAAAAAAAAAAAACAACAAAAAAAAAGTGGCAATTGCGCACAGTTTGCAACAATGGCACAAAAGCAAACTTTCAACACATAATGTGGGTAATCAGCTCGCAGTTCGCTGTATGCCTACAAATGTGTGCAGCAGCTCATCTCAGATGGAGATGGAGTTGCAGAGCAAGAAGTTTGCAAGTTGGAGGCGAGGCATTTTCGGTGTGATTGTTCAGATGGTGCCACCGAAATTAACATACATGTGTTTGATAGTACGAGTAGTTTAGCTTCTTTCTGTTTGTAGGTATAGAAATACTAAAAGGTCTGATTGAAATGTTTCAATTTGTACTAAAAAAAAAAAATAGGTTTAATAAATATATTAGAGCACAAAAGTGTTCAAATGTGTACCAGGTCTTAAAATACTAAAAGAAATATTTCGAAATGCATTCAAAAATATATCTTGCGGTGATGTCCAGATGAAACAAAGATTTAAGTCTTTAATTGAATAGAAACATTGGTTGAAGTTCATTGGTTGAACATCAAATTTAGTTACCGTAACTCTATGTTGGTGGTATTATTTGTTGGAGTACAGTCATTTTGTTGCGCAGTGAAAGTTTACTTCTCTTTTTAAATAGCCAGGACACCCTTTTTATTTATGCGCGGCAGACATCTACAACTACAATGATGTTGTCCTTAAAGGTTACTCTTCTGTCTAGTATGAATCCGAGAAATATTGCCTTAATAGCTTGGCGCATAACTTTGCCATCAAGAAATATTATCGGAGGACTTCGTCTATTCGTCTGAACTGAATTAGTTTTCATCAGTACAGTCTGAACTATAACATCAGACCATATGAATATAATTTTGCATTTATGTACATCTCAAGTGAACTGTATCTAGTATCTAAGCATGTAGTATCTGTGTAAGTGCATTTGTTACAATTTCCCAGTGCACTTTTGGCAGTTGAGCTTCACTCGACATCGTCGTAGTCGTAGTCGTCGACGTTGTCGTCGGTGTTGTTTGTGGGTACACAAAACGCTCAAGTGAAAGTTCGATTCGAAGCTCCTTCCACTCGACTCTCGACTCGGCTCGACACAGCTCCAGTAAGACCCGCGTCGCGTTGACAGTTGCACACAAATTACAAAATTAGCGCATGCGATGCGATTCAAATGCGATGCGATGCGATTCGATTGTCTTCTCTTTCGGTCATGTTGCACACTGGTGTTTCCACGTCTTGGGGCGTTTGTGCAATTAGAAAATGGCAAAAGGCAAATGGGGGCATAATACAACCAAACTTATGTACGAGTGAGTATCTATAAGTGCACACATATGGCGGTGAGCGGAACTGTCAATCGCTTGTAGCTACATTGTTGCAATAAAATACAAATAGAAAAAGAAAAAATGACAAAGTTTTAAGAAAATTCAGTTTAGCAATGTTTTGTGCAATGTGAATGTACCTTGCAGCAGTGTATAAAAGTTTCGATTAAATAAATCACGCAATGACAAATTTTGTGTGCGATTATTGTTTTTCATGCGCTATAAGCACGAATAGTTTAGAGGCGTCACTTGAACCAGTTTCAGAGATTTTTGGTTAAAAATTTTAAGGCGGTTTTTATGTAAACTCTATTTAAATCGGCGTAGCAGCTTCGAAGCAATGATAGGTTATTTAAGAATATTTTCTGTTCTGTTCCTATTAATTCTTTACTGCTTCAAAAATCGTAAATCCTATGCTTCTGTTGAGAAATATTTAACTATCCTAAAAATTGTTCAATTAGACGGTCACCGGAAGCAAATGAGTGGTCATTTTTAATAAATCTCTTAGCCGAAGTAGACAAATTGCCAAACTTGAGCATTGGAAGCAATGAATATGGTACTCATTCAGACAAGCCTCACTTTCCCGAGTATTCTTAATATCTGCGAAAAATATTCCTTTTCGGTCCATGGTATTCAAAGGAGCTATCATCAGTCTATAACATTTGTTCCCAGAATATTATTTTGCCAATTGAAAACATTTAAGCTTACAAGTATTTTTTTTGTTAAATTAACGGAATTTGGCAGGCTGCATATGTAGTAAAATTGGTCCTTTTTAGGCGTCTTTCAACGGTTTTTCTACTTAATGATGTATTATACTCAATATTAACTGCAATTCTTACTACTTTTGGTGTAATCAAGACATTACTTTGTTGTTTTGCGTTGGCATCCTAATCTTGTATATTCCTGATTAGCATCAAAAGAATTTGGACATGATCGTTTGGGTGTCCGTATGAACATCGAGAACTTCGACTCTATAAGAATAACAGCCTTCAAGTTTGAATATTTAGACTTTCGAATTTCTTTTTCAAATAAAAATTATTCAATGAACATTCTAACCACTTTATAAGGTATACCCCCAAAGAAATAAGTACTGCATTACTAGGTTTTTATATTAACAAATTATTGCTGTTGTCAATTTAAAATCCCACAAATTGAATATATCTTACATAAATTCGAATAAAATATTCCATATATGTTTAGATTGGACCTCTAGAATAAATACACCCCTATAAATCTCTCCCCACTAGAATCGCCAAATTCGATATTATATTGTACATTAATCCTAATAAAATATCACAAATATGCAGATCCAGATATGATTATTTTCAGTATACAATTTTAAAGTTCAATGAGGGTGCATATTATCTCGAAGTCGAGCACACACTAAAGCAGCGTTCTTTCATGTTTCTTTTTGCGTTGCCCAAGCAAGTTAAGTCGATGTAGCTATGTCCGTCCGTCGACCGTGTGCGAGATCTCAGAAACTTTAAGAGTTAGAGCCTTCAAGTTTGCAAATATCTATTTCTGTTATCTGTACGCATGTAAAGTGGAAAAATGTTCTCGGTGCAGCGCCCACTAGACAACCTTTTTTTCCTTTAATTGCACATTTTTCAAGGACACTCAGTCGAAACAATTTTATTTTTGTTTAGTTAAAAACATATTTTTTTTATTTTAATTTAACTTAGTTTTTTTTTTGATTATTTTTTTACCGTTTAGCCCCTGTACCGAAGGTGCAAGGTTTTATGCAAATATATGTAACAGGTAGAAATAATTGTCGGAGATCCCCAAAGTTACCCCCCATTATGGTCAGAGGTGATAGAGGAGTCGATATAGCCATATCCGTCTGTCCGTCTGTATGACAGAAAGGATCTTGGAAACGGAAATAGATAGAGACTTCGTTCTTTTTGCATTCGACTGGGACTTCGCCGGAATTTAACGAGTTTATTTTAAAATGTTGCCCCTCCCACTTCCCCATAAAATCCCAATTAAGTTTTAAAATCCCTTCGACACAAAGAAGTGTAGATCCAAAATCCCAAAACAACATCAAAAACGGATAACAAATGACGATTTTATAAGCAATTATATTTGAACGACCTATGTTACTTATATCCTTCCTTTTCCTTGCATACATTAAAAAAATGTTTTATAAGGCACTTATTCGTGGACTGAGAACTGGGAGGAGCAAAATACTTTTCGTTAGTACCATTTTTTGTTATTAATTTCCTACCTTTTTGTTTTGCCCTGCTTGGTCATAAGCTAGGGAAACATTTGTGTTTGTTAGGCGACCTGTACTGGTAAAGGGGCTCTAACAGTCGGTTACGCCCGACTTTAATTTTCTTACTTGTTAAGATTGTTTTAGAGTATGCAGAGTCTTCTTAAGAGTACATAAGAAAAGTGACAGGGCATTTTGAAGTCGTCGACTAAATTTCAAAAGTAATGTCGTTATCAAAATTTTTAACGAAAGTTTTTCGAATGAATCTATCGATAAGGACAGTTTTTATTGAATCTTTTTCGAAGGGCCTTACCCACGACTCGTTTAATTTTTAGTAGTCCGATTATCGGTCTCAACAGTTTGATAAAGAAATCTTTAACAATGTAATTACAGAAACGAATTCGAATTTCAATCAGGTTTTTTTTTCGTTTTTTGCACTGCATGAAAAATTTCTGTAGCAGGGTATATTTGTTTTGTTCCCATGTCAAAATGTAAGTAACATTCCGAAGACCACATAAAGCACCCCATAAAGCACGAAGATACGAGTCGATATAGCCATATCCGTTCTTCTTGACGTCTGTCTGATATATAAGACAGAATTAGACTCTTTATATGACGCACGGGTTTAAAAGTATTTCCCAATATCATAACTCGCAACCATTTTAACCTATTATTTTTAACTTTTCAAAATTCTAAAGGATTTTTATATCGGCAAGTTCGTAACAAAATCGGAAAATATAAATAAAATTTAAATATCCTGTTTTTTTTTTAAATAAACGGGTTTTCTTCAGCTCATATAGTTCTTAGTACGTATCGAAAATCATTGCTTCATTACGATATTAAGGCTTATGTTCATCACTCCACATTGAAACTTGTGATATATTATTAGATGAAAATATTCTCCAATTAATTAAACTAGAGTTCACCACTGGCAAAGCACGAGAACAAATAGAGCTGATGATTAAAAAAAATTAAACCCTTATATATATAGATTTTTCAATCTATTTAAATACCAAAGACTTCTGAGTTTGAAGTCCATAATAAACGTAAAACTTTCCATAGCAGCTATCAATTTTGATATGGCAAGACCAGTGACCTTATAGAAATTGTAGGTTTTAAAATATATTTTTTTGTTGGATCAGACATGAAAATATTTAGTTACTATTTTCGTGGAGGCTTAGCAAAGCCAATTAATATTAAAAAATCAAACTTTAGACTAGCAATTAGAAAGTTTTCCAGAATAAATGGCGAGTATTAAATAGATAGGTGATGGGGGTAACTTTGGGGGGTCTCCGACCATTATTTCTACCTGTTACATAGATTTGCACAAAACCAATTGGCTCTTGTACCTTCGGTACAGGGCTTAATTAAAGAAAATTTTTTAGTAAATGAATAAAGATCTAATATTCACGAAACGAACTGGTTGAGATATAGCGAAATCCTAGAAACACAAATTAACCAAATCACGCAAGTATCAAGGGGTACTCCAAGTGAAGCTGACATCATTATAAACAGCTACTAGAATCCCCAAGGCATAGGTCCTATAATTAATCAAAATATTATCTGCACGTAAAAAATCCTTTTTAAACTATGAAACAAAAACATTAGACGCTGCATAAGGTATACCCATACACAGTTTAAAGACCCATACACAGGTCATCCAGCATAAAAACCAGAAGTGGAATAGTTTTCTTGAAACATAGATCAGCTTATGTTAAATTTTTTGGAAAATAGCCAAGATGCTTAAATTAAATATTCTAACGCTAAAGATTATCAGTAGTATACACACCGCTATAATTCATACTCAAGCATTTAATTTACGCCAAGAATTCTCAATTAACTCAATTCAGGCTAACAACCCGCATGTGAAGCACTCAATTAGCAGTTTAAACCATCAATACTTTACTATCCCCATATGTTGAAAGAGGCTGCCTTCTTCAAGAGTTAAACTTTTACTCCAAATCTTTAAATCTGGTCTGAAGCTGCGCTATTTTTCGATAGCTTGAACAAGCCAGGCAATCCCATATCAGATTTGATTTTTACAGACGAAATAGTTTGTTAAATATAATAGGTAACCTCTTAATAAAAATTATAAAAATTCGCAAATAAATAATTTATAAAAGAAAATTATATACTTTCGAAGCTTGGATTTAGATCCATTCAAATTTTTGCAGAGTTATATTTGATATTGAATTGCATTTCCTTGTTTACATTTAATTCTCTTTTCGTATACAGTCCATTATCCTTTTGTCATTTTATATACATTGTTTACATGCCGCATAAAGAGATAAACCACAACATTTTATGCCAACAAAAACTTTATACAAAGGCTTTAAGCTGCAAACTTTTTGCTGCTTATTTATTCTTATTTACCATTTTTCATTGCAATTGGCTTTTTATAGTTTTATGCCAATTTATTTGCAATTTCATGCTTAACAAAAAAAAAAAAAAAAAAAAGCCTTATGCGTTATAAGCCAACAAAGTTTTGCTGTTTTAGCCGCTTCTTTCTATATCCCTCGAGGCAAATGCGGCAAAGTTGTCTCGCTTCGCTTCTGTTGCTGCTGCTGTTTTTTCTTATCAATCAACTGGCAACAACAACTTTTGTCTGCAAGAAATACACAAATGTATTGAAAATATATTGCATAACATTATTGTATATCGCTTATAGTCGTAGATAGTACAAAACGCATAAAATGTCATCAGAAACTGCAGCAACTAACTAAGACTAAGACTAACGAACGAACATTTTAAAGACCAAAAAACAGATGCACAAGCCAACGAATTGCTTTATTGTGTATGGCAAAAAGTTGAAGTGCTACTGTGCCGATTCAGTGAGCCTTCTCAATTTTTTTTGCCACCCTACACATGTTGTGTATTGATTGTATTAACTGTTTGTTGTCAAGTTGGTAACTTAATGGAGAAAAGTGTTAAATGGTGTCTGTTTGGAGGAATAGAAAGTCAGTACAAAAGAATTCAATGGATTCTAGGCATTCTATATTTTTTTTTAAATTATTTTGTATGCTTTCGAATTAGTTAAATACAAAAACAAACAAATGTTTCTCCTCCCAAACGATATTCTGTGAGTTTGTCTTACGTATTACTGAAATGTGTTCCGCGATTTTATGCATAACCCACTCATTTGATGGTGCAGTGTATAATTTAGTCGGACACATTGACACTTGCCTGTTTCATATTTCATTTTTTGGGAAATCTTTATACGAATGTGTGGAAAACTTGCTGCAAGCTGGTTTCGCACGCAAAATACGTAATAAACTTTGTCTGGTTGCGCTGGCGCTTTTCTGTTTGTTTGTTAGTTTTTTTAGTTACTGGGGTAGTAGGCAATCTTCAAGCCATATTATTTTCCTGATTTTAATTTTTTTTTTTTAATTTTTTTTTTTTTTGGTTTTCTATATTTTTTTTTGGTTTTTTTGTATTGCAACATAATAACTCAAGTGGGAAATTTTGTCGCTTGAGGTCTTTCTGTTGCATTGCATTTGCCGCGTTTGTGGCATTTGTGACGTTTGATTTGCCAGCGGCATGAATTTCACGCTAAAACTCAATATGAGCGCGATAAGCATTAATTTAAACACGCCCGCAGAAATGTGTCCCTTCACACGTTTATGTTTTTTTCGCCAGCCTCGCCGATATGCAAATTTATGACACCGTTAGTTTAACTGTATCGAACGCCATGGGATATCAGCGGCATTTAATCGCGCAAACGTGCAAAATTCTAGAGGAGTGTCTCACACGCCGAATTGTTATTAAGCCTCTGTCTGCGCTGTGTTGGCGTTTGGTGGAACAGGTTGGGTCATGGAGTGCTGCTTGGCTCTTTGAAATTCTTAGCACGCCGCATAAGTAATGCGAATTTCAATGCGAGTAAAATAATATTTTGAGCAAGTGCTGCAAATTCCGCAGCGTTTTCAGTTTCAGCTTTCGTTTTTTATTTTTACCTCATTATTATTAACAACTGGCGACGTTCTGAGCCGTCTGAGCGCCGCCTTAAACTACGGCTATATAATTCTGATTTCGGCTGAAAGTGTGTTTTGTGTTTGGTTTTATAGAAAAATATAAAAGAGCTGGAAAATCTGACAGCAAGCAGGGTTAGCCATAATGCAAATATAAAGATATTTATTTATTTCTTTTTTTAAGAAAGAAAAGGTATGTAAGGAGTGAACTTCATAGAGATTTTCGTATATACGTCGCTTTGTATGCATTTCAGAGTTACAAAACTTCATGTTTGCCAAGTAGGAGTTCCTGTTTCGGTAAATATCCTTGCACGGCGGCTAACTTTAATGTGAAAAAGTTCTTTAAGTACTCGAACTTAAAGTCTGGTATTGGAATTACTGAATACAGCCGTCTTTTTAACAACGCATAAATAATTTGGCATATTAATATGCTGAGTCAACCCTGAGATCTATTAATCCAACTGATCACTAGAATTCAATTGAAAATTCTGTAGAATTGTTTTGTAAATACCAAAAAGGTTTTGCTTGTTTGGTCATCGAATATCTTTCGACTATGATTCAAAGAAGTCAAGTAGGATGTTAGAGTTTATCAACGACCAATTGTCTACAGAACGAACGCACATCGTCTTCTGGTGGAATAAATTTTAAAAAAGTTCACACATGATTTTATCACCTAAACCACGGTATTTATTGACTGTTAACTAATCATCTTTAAAAAATAAAGAATTTTTACTGTAGTGTAAAGCAACATTCCAAACTATTATGGAATTCTCGGATGATAGATTTTGGTTGAGTTCAGACTCTTGCTTAACGTCAGAAACATTAAAAGGACCATCATAGATATTTATATGAAGCAATTTATATAAAATTTATATGATGAACGACCCAATGGACTTTGATTGCTTTTCTTTAATACAAAGATTATTGTTCTTTGCAAATTGTAGTGTATTTAAATACCAGTAGAACAAAATTTTTTTAAAATATTGACGACGACCAACCACACAATGGTAAAGTCAACATGTTATTACGCTCTGTACACTCTGCCATTTGTTGTTCAAATGATATGCACAATAAAAATTAATACAACATACCCACACACGTAACAATCGGTTGTGCAACTTGTTGATATTGTACAGCAAATAGGAAAAGAAGATAAGAAAGAGTGAAACTTCTTGTTAGGGTGGCTACATATTTTACTTTGGCTTTTATTTTATTTACATTTATAGATTTTTATTATTATTTATTAGATTTATTATGGTTTAGTTCTGCATTAAAAAAATAAATTTGAATTTTTTCTGTTAAGCCCGAATCCAGTATCATCTTCATCAGCACCAAATGTCGAGCCTATACAGACATGTCCATCTGTCTGGCTGTCCGTATAAAAATCGAGATATTGCATATAATTAGAGTCAGGGCCTTTAAACTTAAATATTTAAAATCTCCTATTCATTGTTCAAATCATTTGTATTCAATGAATACGCAAACCATCCTTTCCTACGATGGAGTTGGCACTTGCTATGAAAACCTACTCCTCATTTTGAGTTTTTGTAAGAACAAATTTAATTTTTTTATTTTTTTTTTATTTTTTATTTTATTAAGGTATACGGGGTGGTCTTTAACCCTTTTATGACCTTTTTATCTCTCATTTCAGCCCAAGAGGGCGCGCCGACATAATATTAAAATTAAAATTAATGTAAATTTAATTTAATATTACGCATGTACATTTTAATTGATGTTGTTAATTTTGCTGAAGTCTATAAAAGATAGAGTTTGTATATTTAATGTCTCCAGTTGCCTTTTCAGTTTAGTAGTATTGAATATACGTGCTAACCCCTCACTAAGCGGTAATACCCATAAAAATCTGTCTATACTTTCTTAATTTTTGAATGAAAAATATGGTGTTTTCTTTGTTATTTTATCAAAAATGGCAAATCATCTTAAATATAATAAAATATACCATATAGATCTATTTTAAGACTGCATTGTTAATTTACTATGTTAAGCTAATTCTCTTTGAAAAATATTTTATAGGAAACCGCACGAAGTTGCTGAAAGAAGTGTTTTGTGATGTAATATTAAAGAAATTTGTTGTCACAAAAATGCAATACATATTTTAAAGACTGTCCCAAAATTTCGAATGATGTGAATTAAATATAAGACTAAAATTTTTATTTTCTATTTAAACAATACTTTTTTTTTTTAAATATAAAGTACATACGATAGGGTTCTATTTGAGTTAGCACATTACACATACATACGTACTCTTCTGTCACTTAGCATAAATGTGGCTGAACTTTGTTGATGCGTGGCGGAACTTTGTTGCATTGTATCTCCTCCTTTAATAAAAGTGGGCTCATTGACTTCAAATTATTACGTACAAAAAAATTCAAGGGTTTTAAAGCACATGATTTAGGTGGCCAATTCTTATCACAGAAACAAAGGAGTACTCAATTGGGAAAAGTCTCATGGATTAATTGTATAATTGTGCGGGCTGTATATCATCTCGCAACGTTTTGTGGAAACCACATTTCATCCACATCATTAACTTCCAATTTCGACGGAAAAAACTGTATTATTATGTCGCGATATCGAGCAAAAGCAACTACTTTATCAGTCTCATTTTCGCATAAAAATGGTCCAATGATGCCTCTAGCCTAAGATCCGCAACATACATTAATAAGTTGAAAAATCATTGGTTTATCTACAGTCAATTGTGGGTTTTCTGAATGCAGCTATTTTGACCATTTACAGAGCTAGTAAAAATTACTAAAGATAATTTTGTTTGAAAAATCAGCACCCGTTTTTGGTGTTCCATAATTCATATCAGCCTTTATCTTATTTCGAGATCTCTTTGTTCACACATACAAACTATGGTCAGAAGGATGGTCGATATAACTGTGTCCGTCCGTCTCTCTGAAAACTCGATTTGTAGGTCAGCATTCGTTCAGAATACCCAAGACGACCATTTTCAAAGGTAGCTGCTATAAAAACCTAAAGTCGTATTTCTAGTTTTAGTACAAAAAACTTCCTGTCCTATGGATGACACCGTTTCAATCTTCTCTATATGGCTTTGGTATTAGATCTTTTCGCATTCAGTCGTCGTGCCAGCGGATTCAGGTGGAACCAAAGACATTCATATACCTGCTGCATGACATTAGACTCCTAGGTCTCTTTCGATGTCCCTAGTGCGCGTGTACCATGGAGCACTTCACATTGTGCTTATTCCGTCTACCTTAAGCTTATACTTCCGTATAAATCTCAGTATAGGATTGTAAATGGTCACTTTGTTGAAAGCAGAGAGCTTATTTATTAGGGCCAGCAGCCACGGCATTTTTCTAGCTTTAGATAAAACCATTCTTGCAAGCATTAGCCTCTCCAATAAGTTGCTGAGGTATTTGTGCGCACGTATAATGCTTTTAACTGGATCCTAGCAACGTTACACTGTGGCAAGAAAGTTTTCTTGTTCAAAATGTAATATTTGCACATTTTCAAGTAACAATGCCTATGTTCCCTTTTAAGGACCACTGTTCAAAACGCAGCGCATATTGCTGTAATGCTTCTATGGCAATTCCTATGTCAAAGTTTCTTGCCATCCCAGCAGTGTCGTCGTAGCAATTAAAATGTCGTCTTTATCAAATGCTGTGACTGGGCTAGCTTTAGACATGACTGGAACTTTCGGGATGGCCAGTTTGATCTTTGTACATCGCGAAAATCTTTTAAAGTCGATTAGCTAATCTTTAGTAGATTTGATGGACACGTTCGTCACACGTTCCGGCATACTCTCACCTAGCCCACGTTTTCAGACGTTATAAAGCAGCAATTGTTGGAGTTAGTAGAACCGTCCAGAAGCTAGAAAGCATTGAGCCTTCGGAGTAGCAAATTTTGCAGCTTATGTTAAGTTGAGCATGAAAATATTTATGCCGTCATCAATATCCTCTAAAATTTCTATTTCTATTTAACTTAGTCTTAAAAGTCTCCACTGAACTACCTACTGCTAGGATAAGTTAGGGCGTGTGTAAAAAGTATTTAAGCTTTGGTTGTATCAAAGTTTTTTTTATTAAATTCTGTGAAATCAGTATCGGAAAACTTATTTGCTGTTGATTTATAGCTTTCCGATCATTGTTGTTCGAACATTTGCTGCTTAGTTCATACAATTTTTCATTTATTATGTTTATACGCACTGAAGTAATACTCTATGAATGATACCAATATATTTTAAGATATATCCATGCAACAGATTGCATTTTGATTTAAGTTCAAAGCGCATAAATATATTCCGCCCAATTAGCATAAACATAAAACTATATAAAACAGCAAACAAAGTTGCTCAAATGAGAAAATCCAACAACAACAAACACAACATTATATCGTATACTCGATTATCAAGAGATTTGTACTATAGCTTCCGCATACAATGCAATTCGCATACGCAATGTGTTGCCGATTTGATATCGATGGATGTTGCATGCTGCCGCCGATACCGTGCAACATTCTTGCAGATGTTGTTGCTGTTGGTATTGGTTCAACAGCAACAGGAACAACAACAACGAAGCATAAAGCCGAAGCCGAAGACAACATTGACCGCGCATTTCCAACGCAAGTTCACACTTCAATGCACACAGCAACAACAAGAACAACAACAACAACTGCACAAATAGTATCTTTTGATGTCAGCCGAGCCAAGAAATTTTTATTGACTACACTGCAGCGACTGCTGTTTCTATTTTCATTTTCAAGGCGTTGCGGTTACAAAGAAAAGTTCAGAGATTTTAGTTAAATTAAAAATATTTCGATTCTATGCCGCCAAGTTGCTTGTTTTTCATATAAGCTGTGCGTATTAACGACGACGCAAGATTTTTAGGGCTTCATTTGCCAATTTTTATTTTCTATAATTTTCACATTTTTGCACTTCAGCTGCTGGCATTTTATGCATAATTTCTGCGTTGCAGCGGGAAAAAAACCGCAGAAAAGAGAAAACTAATGCGGCAAGCGTTGCAATGAAACAAAAAGCGTAAACAACCTCAACGAAGAATTCTGCAAATGGAAATCAATACCAGTATCTACGAGCTACACAATATGATGTCGCAAATCAGCTTAGACGCTGCTAATTGCATTTTGCTACCTTCAGCGTCCGCAGCGTTGCATGTCTGACGGAGGCATAAAATTAGACATTTTCCTATTGATGTGTTGCTTTTTTCCCTTCTTTTAGTTTTTCATCAACCTCTGCGCTTTATGGCAAATTGAATTTGTTAAAGGTTTTTGCGCGCTTGCAAAATGTCGCCGCCGTTGGTGTGGCTGTTGCCATCAGCACCGCTGCTGACGATGACAATAACAAAAAAATAAAAAAAAAATTAAATTCTGCTATTACTGTTGAGGAAGCGAAATGCAAACATCGCTGGGCAGGGTTAATTGTTAAGGTCACATTGCGTATTCCAGTAATTGTGACAAAGAGCATTCAAAAAGGAAGGCTTTGAAGAAGGCTGCACGAGTGCGTGTGGCAAACAGAAAATTATGCACTGTGAGACATTTTGTGGCACTGAATATTTTATTCAAATTGACTTAAGTCCATAGCTAGAATCGATAGGTCCGATAGTTGCAAAGGTTTAACGAGTTTTGTCACTTCTCATATGTAGAGGCGTGGCTTCACTTAAATTCATCACTTTAAGAAATAATATTTTTGCTCTGTAAAGTTCTCTATTTGCCAAAGAAAATCTCGCTGCTTTTTTTCTCTTGGAGCACTTAGAGTGTCTATACCACGAATGTGGTTTACCTAAGTCTTCTCTCTTTTTTTTCTGTTCATTAGAATTCTGTATAGAAATCATTTGATGTTTACTCACTTTCACGATTGCTTTTGCTTTCTGTGCAAAGCAATTCTTTCAAATTTAAATATGCCACGACACTTCGTCTGTCCTCTCAAAGTGAATGTGGCAGTTTAAGTTTGTGTCTGCAGCATAAATGATTCAACGCAGAATTCACACTGCAGATACTCCGAAGAGGTCATTAATGTAAATTTGCAAGACAGGCGGCAAGGCAAGGCAAGGCAAGCCAAGGCAAAACGCTGATGGCTGATGCTGTGTTTTGCGATGTCAAGCAATGATATGCGATTCTGTTGCATATTAAGCGCATCCATTTCTGTGTGGCAGACAGTTTATGGCCATTTGGTGTATCTTTTCTCTTTTGCGTCGCACTCAACGCGACTTTTATGCGCTGCATTACATTTCTGTGGCATTTAGTTTGTTGTTGTTTTTATTGTTGTTGATTAAATGAAATTACATTTGATTATTTGAATACAATTCTGAGTTGACATTGACCGTTCTCGGTTTTTATATTTTTTATAGTTGCTCTTTTTTATATTTTACTTCCATTTTTTGTTTTATGTTTTGTTTATGCTTTTTTATGGCTGTTTTATTTTGTTTTTTCTTTGTCGTCGTTAAAGGCTAAAGTGATAATTATTTCGCTGTTTTATTGTGCAATCTTTTTTTTATTACGTATACGACATGTTATGATAATTATTTAGAAATGGAAAGCTTTATATAAATTAAGGTGAATCGTTCAGATTTAGTTTGTTGAAAACAACTTCTAGCTAAATCGAAATCAGTTCCTGATGGTCTGTTCGATGTAGACCTTCATCTATGTCTCCCAACTATTTGACCATTTGATCTTTGCATCAAAACTTAAGGCGAATATTTTGAATGAAATAAAATCATTTTACTGAAAAATTGGGTTTTGATGTAACGGCTAGTAAGGCTCAATCCGGATTGCATTCAATTGACGATTTATTAAGAATTTTTTTAACGAAAAGCAAAAGTTAATACATATTTTGTTAGCTCACAGTTAAACTTAAGAACAAATGGACTAATGGCTCTCAAAAACTCCAATGAAGTCTTTTCTAGTGCCCTCCACTAATTGTTGTACAAGGTATGGCTCGATTTATTTCAAGACCTTTCAGAATTGGCCAAAAATCTTTGATGGAGCGAGACTCCGAGACGTTACTAGGATTGTCTTCCTTGGCTACCAAATATATGTTCTCTTGTTCCAAGTGCTTTGTCGAGCCGGAACAAGTAGTTGAGACATAGTTAGCTCTAATGTATAGAATCAGTCGCTCCTCAATGCATTCCTATAAATACATTACATTAGTAATAGCAGAATAAGACTCTTTAATGAGAGGCCCGCCTTATCAATCTTGGTCTGCATCCAAATTTGAGCAGGTCCTTAGCAGGTTAGGAGAAAAGTTTCTTATCTTCTCTGATCAAGCGACACCCTTCCCATTTGTGCAAGCACATACGCCCAGCGCTATCGATTTCTTTGTCTTCAATGGCTTGCGAGCATCTGCCCCATCGGACCATCTGCCCATTGTGATTACTTTGGACTACACCGTACAGAACAAGACACCTAATGGACGACTTCTGCTAACGGTTGTTAATATGGCTACATTTCGCCGAGAGGTTGAGGAAATCCTAGGTATAAACATCGAGATGCTTCAACCACAAAAAATTAAGATGCATACGCGATCTTCCTTAATTAGGTACACGCTGCTGCCCTTGTTGCTAAATCAGAAAGCCCAACGCAAGAACCAAGGCTGCAAAACAGACTTCCACCAGCTGTAGAAGTATTGCTGCTGGTAAAGAGGAGACTCAGGCCGCAGTACTGCCGCATCTTCGATCCTATTATAGACAGGGTTTACCGCAGTGTCGCCAATAATCAGGTGAGCACCGATCGCTTCCTACAAAATGTCACCGCATATATGAGCATACGAGATACAAACAACATGTGTCTTAAAAATTTTTGATCAGGAGGGTATTCGCTGAGGATTTAGAGGTCCACTTCCAGCCATTTATCTACAACTTTGAGAATTGAAGACGCATTGCCCAGGCGACACTTGACAGCACTGGTCAACTATGCCTTCTAGTCACTCCCATCACTGCTCAAGACAATTACGGAGCATTTAAAAGATCTGAAAACCAAGAAGGCTTCAGGAGAGCATGGGCTTAATAATAACAAGGCTTTGCCGACGAAAGCGGTGCTCTTTTTGGTCCTCATCTTTATCCCATCACAGTGCAAGAAGCCCAAGATCTTTATGTTTCGCAAATCGAGAAAAAACCCATCGTCTTTGGAATCCTATACACTAATTAGTCTGATGTCCACCGTAGCAAAGCTCTTCAAGAGCTGCCTCCTCATAAGAATACTTGGTATAGAGAAGGTAAAGAAAAAGATACCACCCATTCAGTTTGGATTGCGTAAGTCCCATGGAATGCAAGAACAGCTGAATAGGGTAGTAAACTTCATCCTAGATGGAAATAAATCGAAATAGTACCTGGTGGCTTCTTATCTTGATATAAAAAAGGCTTTCGATAGAGTGTGGCATGATGGTCTCCTATTTAAACTCATGCCGCCTCAGCTGTTCTTGCTTGTACAAAATTATTTGTCAGACAGGATTTTCTCCATTGTGCTGAATGGTAGTGAGTCATTAGTCAGAGAAATCAAAGCTGGTGTGCCACAAGGAAGCGTACTGGGACCAAAGCTTTACTCACGCTTTAATCACTGCTCTTCGATTCCTACAGATGACCTGTATGGTCTAATGATCGCTACATTTGCTGACAATACAGCCATCTTCGCCAGAGATAAATGTTTTTACATTGCTAACGATGTACTCCAACTACATCTTCGCGAGTTTAGACAATGGGCAAAACGCTAGAACATCAGTATAAACCTAGAAAACGGCGCCAGTGTGAACATTCACTATGCAGGGCTGACTGCCCGGTAGTGTACATCCAAGAGCAGCTTCTGGATCACGAGTGGATAGGCTGCTCACTTTCAAGTTGCAGATAAGTGAAATCTCTCAGCATACACGCATATACGCATACTGGGTTGGTTCTTGAACAGCAAAAAAAGCTGTCTGCGGAACAACGTGATCAGACCATAATTTCACCTGCCTGGCGGTAAGGGCTGCAAGTATATGGTAAGCCCTCCAAGCAAGCAAAAAGAAAAAGAAGTAATGAGAGGTTGTAACATTCCATAGCTTAAAATTTCCTCAAACTTGCATGTTTAGATTCTCTTATTCATTCTTCAGATTACTTATATTCAATGAACACGCTCTCATTAAGGGCTGGTATCAGTGTTCTCAGTGTTTGTATGAAAAAATAATTATTGATGTTAATTTTGCTAGAAATTCCAAGTTTGGGTTATCTTACGTTAATCCTTATCAAAAATTCAATTCTGGTTCAGATCGGACTATTAAAAGGGTTAGAGCCCATATAAACCCTCCAATTTTTTTTGTATGAAATTGTTTTTATTGTGTATCTAGTATGATTCCTAAAAAAAAAATGCCATAGAGGCCAAGATGGGATCACTAGTAAGGATTACCTTCATTTATATCGTTAGAGACAATGTATCACGTAGTCGAGCTCACTCGACCCGATACGAAGTCTTGAATTGGTTGGTAAATCCATGGTCGATTATCCAGATTCTAACTTAACGAAGTTCTTTGTTTTGATTAGATGCTTAGATATCAGTTTAAATGTATGGACTAACTCAACTTTATGATCCGTCATGCACTGTGTTCTACTTGTAAATCCCTTTGATTTGATATCCATTACCCATATTAAGCATATTGAAACATATTTGCCATTTTAAGGTGAGGGCCAACTTGAATTTGGCAACCATTCGAATTATAATTTCCATATCAAACAAGTAAGAAAATACAGTCAGGCGTAACCGACTGTAAGAGGCCCTGTACCAGTTCAGGTCTCCTAACAAACACATTAAACGTTTCCCGAGCATATGACCAAACACATGACCACTTCTCACTGCTCGAATATGAATGAAAAGGAAAGGGGGGTCATTCAACTTCAATTGGTTATAAAATCGTTATTTATTATCCGATTTTGATGAACTTTTTGGATTTTGACTAAGAGGGACGTTAACTTTATACTGGCATACTCAATTTTTCTTGTGCCGAAGAAATATTTCTCCTTGGGGGTGATTTTATGGGGAAGGGGGGGGAGGGGCAAAATTTCAAAATAAACTTGTGAAATTCCGGAGCAGTCCTAGACGAATGCAAAAAACACGAAGTCTCTATCTATTACCGTTTCCGAGATCCTTTCGTTCATACGGACGGACGGACGGACGGACGGACAGACGGACAGACGGACAGACGGACATGGCTATATCGACTCCTCTATCACTCCTGACCATAATGGGGGTAACTTTGGGGGGTCTCCGACCATTATTTCTACCTGTTACATACATTTGCACAAACCCAATAGGCTCTTGTACCTTCGGTACAGGGCCTAAAAAGACACCTTTTTTCTTTGTCAGTTTTTCTTCATTCAGCGCATAATGGGCAACATTTTTCTTTTATGATTTTAGCGATTTTAGCGTTCTTTGATTCATAATGTTTTAAGCAGTCTGCGAGTCAGTTCTTACATTTTTTGGTAATTTTTTATATACTTCAATTCTTCATACTACATCGTCACGTAGACAGCCTATCTATCCAGCTGAGGCACTTTGTACTCATACCGCCCGGAAGTACATAAATCATAAAATCGTATTTTACAGTTTACTGATGCTAAATAATAACCGACGATATGCTCTTTTACAAAGAAGCCACAAAACGGTTGTGTTTTTCTGTTCTGGCTTGTCTTCCGTAAATAATTCACAAAAAAAAAAATTAAACAAAAAATATTTAAAAGAAAAAAAAAAAACCAATTCTACGTTGTAAAAATTCTTTTGTTGCAGAATAACGTTAAACAAAGCATAATAATATGTATCTGAAATATTATAACAATAAAAGTAGAAAGTAAGCTCGAAGACGTTGACGAAAGACAGTCAAGCAAAAGGCGAGCGAGCGAGCGAGTGAGCGTTTGCACAGCATGAAGTACGCTCGTTTCGACTTAGCACTGAACCGCAAAAGTGCATTGTCTGGCAGGCCTCCACCATGTCTACATTTTATAGGTAGTACAATATAGTATCTAGATACATCTATGCAAGTATTTGCTTTAGCTGTAATTGCTGTCAGCGCGCATAAAGCATTCAAAGGTAGTTGTCTCCTAAGCTGCAGTACGAGTACTACGACGAGTAGAATATAATCTACATGCATAATAAATATGTGTGTATCTTTTATGGTAATAAAATATGCGGAAATATTTGCCATAAGTGTGCCAAAGCCGCAGCTGCAAAAGTTGAAGCTGGAGTTCCATTCTAACTCTTGATTGGTTTGGTTTGGATTGTTTTGCTTTGGTTTGGGTGTGCTTGCCCAACTAGGAAATCGAATAAATATTAATTACTTGGCTGGTAATAAGCTTAAACGCTTGCAGCACGTAGGTGTGTATTCTATTTAATTATTATTAATAACAAGTACTCGTTTATATCAATTATATATATATAAGCGTATCTAAATATTCTAAATAAATCATGCCCGCACTTGTTCTTGGCAACAGTTTTAAGTGGGATTTAACTTTGTATGGTTTGCTTTATGGTTAAAAGCCAATTAAGCGCTCAATGAAATGTGTTCGACTTGTATTTATTTGAATGTTTGAGTTAGTTTGATTCTCTGTTGGTTTGTTGTTTTGCAATGCATTTGCTTTTTGTGCTCGGAGATACTACATTCTATGCATGCCGATTTGCTATTCAAGCGTATTCGAAAATGCAAATATGTATGCTGGTTTGCTGGGTCAATGTCGTTTGGTGAATTGTTTAATGGCTGCAAATGGTAGCTGAAAGTGTAGGCTATAAATGCAGATAGAAGTGTTTAAAATATTCTCTTCATCTTGCATATATGCTTTCTAAGTGTGCTTGTGGATTTTGGAATTGTATCGATTTTGAGAGTATGCACAAATTTGTTTCGAGGCTTTTATTGAGTACCAAGAAGTCAAAATGGTTGAAAAAAAAAAAAAAAACCAAATAAAAATATGACTTTTGACTATATAAACTTTTTATGTACTTTGACTTGCTGAAATAGAATCTTTAATGCAAATTGCTTGATTACATCTTAAATTTATTTAATTGAGTAAGAAAACTGTTCTGTTTATTGAATTGCGCTGTAAAAGATACTAAATTATTTACAGCGTTTGCAAAAAAATTTTTGATTCGAATTAAACTAGTCAAAATACATTTCAAATCGAAAGAGGAGTAATTTCGGAAACTAATTTTTATAATGAACAAAACTTAATTTTATATGTTGGCATAAGTATTTTGACAAATTAATTTTGCAAAATAAAAAACCTCAATGATATTCAGTAACAAGAAAAATGTTTGTTAGCCAATAAAATATATAGCTTCCTCTGGATTTGTTGACTTTTTGAAGATATGTTGGCACCGTAGGACTTCAGGAGAAATCTTGCTCCAATAATCAGTGACCTCAGATATGGGTGCCTCACATGTTTTGTACAACGGATTGGTCATTCTAAAGTGTTTACTTTCAAGATATTTATAATCATCTTGCTTTTGTGACAGGAGGATTAAACTGTTGCAGCATAATTTATTCATTTAACTTGATTCATATAACCTAAAGAAAATGCTTTATCTTTCAATGTTCTCAAATATTGAACCGGTGGAACCAAATCAGCCAATCCATTGTAACAAATGCATCCCCAGAACATGACTGAACCCCACCACCATGACGTACATTCTGGCACAACTCCCCCTATTTACAGTTTGTACCTACTTAAATACTATTTTAAATTGTACATATGTACATACATATTTGAATGTTTATATAAAAAATGGGTGTATATAGGATATTAATTGTATATTTGAAATGTGTGCGCTGCATTGGCCGACCAATCATTGTCGCCAAAACATAAATTATGGATGATCGTAAATTTAACGACCTCGGCAATCACAGAAAAGTGTGAGAAGTACATGCTCTGCTTATACCCATATTATCGCGTAAGCAGCTTGTTTGAATATCCTGGGAGAGCTAATGTGTTCTATTTGTACAAGAAAGTTGATCAAACTTTATCCAAGACACACGTAAGAATGCAACGATTTGTCAAAATACCGTAGGTTTACTACAGTTTACTGCCTGTTCACATTCTTATCAGTAGAAAAAATGTGTAAAGAGTGAATTATTTTGAATGAAATGTGATGAGTGTATCGAATTTTTTCGACCGTCTGTACAAGGCTAAATAGACAAAATATTCCGTACAAGTGTTTTTGTTGTTCTGAACTGTATTTTGATTGACGGAATTGTAACGTAAATCATTTTAGTTTGGCGACCATTGTACATATAGAGTATGTGGAGCATGTTCTTTGAACGGCTCGACGTTCAGACATGTGAAATTTCATGCAGGCAGATGACCCACTGATGACCAAAAACTGATGAATAAATTTAATGCAAACTTATAACTTTATATACTCCTTATGCTGTCTCTTGTCTTGCTTAAAACAAGAAAGAACGCTGCAGTCGGATGTTATTGACGTCGAAACACCCACTTAAACTGGTGTGGGAACACGACAACATATTGGTGCCAGTTTAATCCTTAAAATGAATGACTCAGTTTTTAAGCGGTAGACTTCATTCAAATATTTTGCATATAAGCAAGAAAATTGAATTCATTCACCAGTTTATATTTATGGATCCATTATCTTTAACATAATTCAATTTTTGATCAGGTGTTTGCTAGATAAGGAAAGCCTTTTATAAAAATCTGCTTACGAGTAATGATTAAAGTTTCTGGGTGGTCGTTCTAACTCATAAAACTCTAACTCGCTCGCTTATATCTTCAAAATTATAAATTATAAAAAAATGTTACAAATTTGCAAACGATTACATTGCTTGCACTATTTTATTTGTTATCGCAGAAGTCGTTAAATTTACGATCGCCAAAAATAAAGCATTGGCAACGATGACAGGACGACCAAATCATTAGCATAGAACTATAAGTACGCAGCTTATCAATAATATCCTACAGTTCATATTTCATATATTTATATGAACAGATTAAAAAAGTATATAAGTAAAACAGAAATGTATATAAATAGAGCTTTAATGAAGATAGGAAGCAGTTAATACTGACTTTCAGTTCATCTAGAGAATTCCGTGGTTTGTGTTTATATGAGTTTATACAATTCTTTAAGATTAGCTCCGATATACATTTTCCGAAATTACATTCAAAACAATTTTCATAAGCCGATTTTGGAATCTGAAGATGTTCAGCTCAATCTGCGAATTCTTCTTAATCTAGTTAATGCTCTTAAAAAGGTTTCCATGGAGTGGCTAGTTGAGTCACAAGTATATAAAATATACGACGCGCCAATGTTAGGTAGATTTGAGAATTTAATTTATATTTACCTTTGAATGGATCTCTTAAGATTTAAGATTTTCATGTTTGGTAATGAATACCAAATTTAAATCCATTCTTTCGTTAGCATTTTTTCTATAGACTTCAGCTCATATAACGTGTATATTTAGAGCTTTAGAGCTTTTATTGCATTGATTTTTTATGGTAATTTCTTCTATCTGTGAGATATTTAGAAGCCATCACAAAACGGTCAGCCAGAGTACCCAGTGAGAAGGAGCATCGGGCTCTCATAGTTCAGTAATCTAAATAATTAATTTTGTAGCTTTACTGGAATTGTTTTAAGTTGTAAGAATCAGTTTAACTTTTAATCCTATTTAATTTTTAATTTTTTCGAAAACTTTGGCCTTCCTTCGAAATCAAGAAGAAAGGAAAAATAAAAATATTTCTTCCTACCTTATTGATTTCGAAAGGGTGCAAAAGTTGCAGAAAAACAGCATTAAATATATTGTTTTTTTTTGTTATTTTAAAACGCAGATCTAAATTAATTAACATATTTTCCATAATTTTTCCTTTAAATATTTCATTCATAAAGAATTCCATAAAATCTCAATGGCTGTCATTTCCTCCGGCAAAATGTCAGTCAACGTCAGTATTCAATGAAAAATTAGTGCAAATCGAAAACAACTTCATTGCTCTCACTCGAAAGGATTAAACGTAACTGGCGGCTGCTGTGGTTGGTGATATTAGTTGGTTTCTTTCTTCTTAAACGACATTTCTAAGCCGCTACACATTAAACGAAGCTTTGGTTTTGGCATTAAAGCCGCGACATATCAGATTGCTGCGAACGGGTTGAGTTGAGTTGGCTGGCTGGCGCTGCTTGGCTTAGAGACGGCGAACGAATTTGCGAGCGTTCAACTGAATGAATCTGGCTAAGAAAACTGTAAACGCGTGCAGAAAGTTGGAAACTTATGCGAAGATATTATGCAGCGATATTAATTGACAAATGAGATTTTTCCTTCCTCGACGCAGCAGCGGCTGCATTAGATAGACAGGCAGACTGACAGACAGACGGACGGAATGACTGACTATGACTATTACACACAATGTGACTTGAACGATTGATATGGTGTGGTGTAGTGTAGTGTGGTGGGGTCTATGGGCGGCATTTGCGTTTTGTGGGGACGGGACTTTCATTTTGGCCATAAGCTTAAAATACACCGTCAGAGATACATATTAGTATGGATCTTGGCTGACTTTGTGCTTTAAAGATGTATTTAATTTGATGTTATGATTTTCAAACGCGTACCGCAGATGTGATTTGTTGCTATTTGCGGTCGACGGCGGCAACATTTCATATGCCGCCGCGCGCTATTTATAAAGCGGCAGCGCTGCACTCGATCCAGCCAGTCAGCTTTGTATATGCTGGCTGCCCCAAATGTATGCTAATCACGACGTCGGCGGCGACGGCGGCGCTGAAACAAATGTCACTGAACTGCTAAATGTCAGGAGGCGCATAGCGAGCGATTGCATTCACCGCCGGCGTGTTTAACAAATTGTCGACGTTATCACAGACATTGATGAATGCTGAAGGGAAAATGTCAGCATTGTGCGGTGAAATGCTATTTCATTTCGGCAGTCTAGCACAAAGCACTTCATTTTCTTACTAGATATTTCATTTGCTTCCTCAATTAAAATGGCAAAATTTTCGCCGTGTTGAAAGACGCAAATCGCGCTTTTCCACTTGCAAAACGAATACTTATACATAAGTGTGTACAGGGTGTGGCATGTGGCATTGTTCTTACTATACAAGCGGCATAAATGGTTGCGGCGGCGCCAAGTTTCAATTAATTTGCGTTTGCGCGCAGACATAAATCACACAGAACGCTCACGCGCAGTCGCAGACGAAGTAGACGGACGGGACGCATTCATTCGCTCGATTGGGTGGCGCTGTCAATCGAACGTCAATTTACATAAAGTATTGCCTGACGTTTTGCGTTTAGTTTGCATTCGAAAGTTGCAAAGCAAATTGAGCTGCAAAAGCAAAAACAAACAAAAAAAAAAAGCAACAACAATTTCAAATTAATTGTGCGTTGGTGTGTTTGAATTCGTTTAAGTTTGAATAAAGTTAAGTCAAGTACGCATATATCAGGCGAGGTTTGTTCCTCTTACTTTGCTAGGCGGTCTTACTTCTTCGGCTTCCCCTTATATACGTTTAAAAGTCATCTATATACGTCAACTGTCATAAGGCGACTTGTTTTTCTTTCGTATAGGTGACTTGGCATCACTTATTTTTCCATTGAGTCAGATATCTCCTGGTGGTCGTTACATATGTTCCAAAGTCATACATATGTTGAAATTGTTTCGGACATATAAAAATGTTATTTCTCAGGTATGGCGGGAGCCAAGGCACCGCACCGTCCATAATTTCAGTGCATCTCATGTCTCTCATTGACCTTCACTTATGTATTAAACATGAATATATGCATCAACCAATTGAAGACTTATGAAAATTATGATGTTTCTCTTTATGGAGACCGTACCACCATCCATTTTTTCAATGGAACTTATTTCTCACGAAACATAAGTACCAACGTCATTCAAAAGCGTCAAATAGTTGCTGACATATGATGCAGATCAATAATTTTATATGATTTTACTCAAACAAAACAGGAACTCAATCGGTTGGATGTTTTGACTACCTATAAGCAATATAAATAAATTTGAGAATATTGCAGTTGCTATATTTCCTAAAGATCGAGATGGTGTCTGCTTTTAGGTCTTCGAAGTAGAGCGTTGTTGTCAAGTAACTCAGTAGACAGATAATTAGGATGTTTATGGAGGAAGGTATTTCTTTATCTAAAATAGTAGCCTTTTATGCCGGTTCCTACTAAACGTATTTTCACATCTGAAGAAGAGAGCACAGCAGCGTTGTTGTCGTTGCTGCGCTTATTGGATTGTATTATCCAATCGGTGGCACTGTTCGGAAAAACCCATGATTCAACCTATAACAGAATTGATGTTCTTTTTTAATTCTATAAACTTCCAACAAAGGCAGTAAGTACTTTACAAAGTATTCTTTCGAATGCTTTTGAGTATGCTGGGATGATATTTTTTTTTCAGGTTTCCCAGGCTTTGGTATTACACAATCTCAGTGCACTTGCATTGTGATTTGAAGTAGTAGATGCGAATTATGGCCCTACTGACCCTTTCTTGGAAGTGTTATGACTACGCCGTCATTTCCGTCTAAGCCTGACAATTTGGTGGACTTAAGAATTTCGATTTGTCTGGCATTGTGCCTGAAGAATGTTGTCTACTTCACTAATTTTAGTAAATTCTTGCAGTGTCGAAAGGCTGAAATTGTGTCAAATGTTGTCAAATGATTAGCAAAATCTCCGGCCTTGGCTCTATATGATCTGCTCCAAGCATTGTTTCTATCTTTGATTGGAGTTTGTCTTCGTGTAGGTCATTTATGCGTTATGTAGCTTTGCAAAGATTAAAGTTCCCTATATCGAATGGGTACAGGTTTCTTAGTCATTTCCTACTTTCTCGAGCATAACCGCAAGATCTCGGCATGCGTTATTGAATTTATATCTCATACATTCTTTTATGCTGCAAAAGATTACGCACTTCAACATTGAAAGGTTGATATCTTTATATTGTGAAATAGTGCTGCTGTCGCGAGTAAATCAGTCTCATGGATATTTCGGCTGAAACTTTGAACACCATCAACAAGATGTCATAGATAGAGTTCAAACGTCACCCTGTGCATTACCGTTAGCTAGCATTTTCGCTGACGCTAATGATCAATCGATTTCCTAGTACTTATGAACCACTTACTACTTACTTCTATGGACTTACTAGTATTATTGTATTATTCTTATAGTTTGCAACGTTAATATTAGTCATCTCACAGACAAATGAACGGATTGAGTAAGCTGAGAATTGTGTTTCATTTCTTTGCCTACTAAATCATATTTTTTATGAAAACATATTACTCAAATGATAGTCTGTTGTGTCTTCGTTTATTGGACTTGAACCAATAGGTCGAATTTTGTATTCCTTTGAAGCATAAGTCGAACTGTCATTTGTTTCAAGTTTTATGCTCCAGGTAGTCCAATGTTGTTAACTTCATGAAATCGCACGATATTAGTGTCCATTGTACCTTGCCTCTTCTGGAAATAATGCGTTCTAAAATCCTCTTCTGGAAATAATGGCTAAAAAAAGGTAGTTAAAACGGTCCGCTACTATACACCATTTTTCACCAAGTTTCTCCGGATGTATTTCTTCCGAATACCGGCACACATTTTTGTTTGTAAGTCCATTAAACAAACATGCGCTTCATAACTGTAGGTGAATATTTTTCCCTAAAAAGGAAAATGGAGTTCCACTTCCAACTGCTCTAGAGCCGAATCAGTGAATGTACGACGATTGAATCAACCTCACATTGCGTCGTCATAGAATAACTGCTCGATCAACAGCTGAACCGCTTTGCTTGATTTTCGCATCGACAATCGTAGCTCATAAAAAATTTTGACGAAGAAACTTGATTTTTATACCCTGTACCTTTTGTAAAATATTCAAGTTTGTGCAAATGTATCTATGTAATAGGCCGAAACAGAACTCATAGATATTCTTGATCAGCATCGAAAGCATCGAGTCGATATGGACATGTTCATCTGTCTGTGTCGTTTGAAAATCGGTTGGAGACTTTAAGAGATAAACCCTTAAAAATTGGCTATAAAGACTTACCTTTAGCTAATTCAGATCACATGCTAATTTTCCCTCTCTAAGGCAGGATTAGCACTTATCCTTGCAAATTTACACTTCATTCAAATTTTGTGTATGAAAAAATTTTATTGTTGTTGTTGTTTCACTAGGGTCATGAAATTTGATCTACTGAATATTAATCCATATATATTATTAGGCCCTGTACCGAAGGTACAAAGAGCCTATTGGGTTTGTGCAAATGTATGTAACAGGTAGAAATAATGGTCGGAGACCCCCCAAAGTTACCACCATTATGGTCAGGAATGAAAGAGGAGTCGATATAGCCATGTCCGTCTGTCCGTCCGTCCGTCTGTATGAACGAAAGGATCTCGGAAACGGTAATAGATAGAGACTTCGTGTTTTTTGCATTCGACTAGGATTGCTCCGGAATTTCACAAGTTTATTTTGAAATTTTGCCCCTCCCCCCCTTCCCCATAAAATCACCCCTTAGGGTGAAAATTTCTTCGGCACAAAAAAAATTGAGTGTACCAATATAGAGATAACGTCTCTCTAAGCAAAAATCCAAAAAGTTCATCAAAATCGGTTAATAAATGGCGATTTTATAAGCAATTGAATTTGAACAACCCCCCTTTTCTTTTCATTCATATTCGCGCAGTGAGAAGTGGTCATGTGTTTGGTCATAAGCTCGGGAAACATTTAATATGTTTGTTAGGCGACCTGAACTGGTACAGGGCCTCTTACAGTCGGTTACTCCCGACTGTATTTCCTTACTTGTTTTATAAAGGAGCAGCTCAGACTTCCTGAAGGGGTACCCCCTATGCAAAACTGTGCCAACTTTTGAATATGAAAAAGTTTTTATTGTTGTTGCTAATTTAGCTAAAAACGCAGAATTTGGTGTATTCGGCTTCAAACCTAATAAAATATTCCCTTAGAGTTCAAATCGCACCACTAAATAATCGATGTAGACATGCCCGTCTGTCTGGATATGAGCTTTTAGCATATTTAAAGTATGGTATCCCCTCTTCAGTTGGGTAATGTTTAATGAACGTGCCAACCCCTCTGAAATAGGTACTACCCATAAAAACCTGTTCTTCATTTTGTAGTTTTGGAACGAAAAGTTATAAAAGATATGAATTTTTAGCAGGCTTATCATTTACATAATACTATATAGCTTTCCCTCTCACTTCGTGTTTTAATGCTGTCATCGGTAGCACGAGTGTATGTACCTAAGAGAGAAGATATTCGTAAACTTGTACTAATTTCACCATGTATATCCATGTATCCCCTCTCTCTCCACCCTCTTTCTCTGCTCTCTCCTTCTTTCTCTCTTCTTATTTCTTTCTCTTTTTCTCTCCTCTTTTTTATTTATCAATGTAAGAGAGAAGATTAATTGCAACAACTGTGGAATATTACTTGTGAAGAGCAACGGATACACGTTTTTCGATTTCCTCTACGAAATCTTATCAGTCCGCTTGGCTATGTGAAATGCAAATTCTTGTTTATATTCTTGCACTGATTGAAACGTCCCTTATGAATCATATACATGTATTCAATGTTAATTTTGCAACTTATGTACAGCAATTTGCATTGAGCAGGGTACCCAAGCTATGTATTTTGTTGTTTCAAAATCCCCCAATAATCGCGCCCATGCCTTTTTCCAATCGGCTGTAAAAATTTACAGGAATGGGGAGTTATCCTATAAAAGAGTTTAATATTGTATATATGTACCCCAAATTCTATGGTACAAAACCATTAAAAAAGTCGAAAAACGCACAAAGAATTTTAATCAAAGTTTAAGAACATGGACGTACTTAGGGTACCCACCATACAAAACTTATTGCTCACCCTAAAATCTAGCCGGAATTTTACTTTGATGTGGGTTATTAGGTGCCTGCCTGCAACTAACTAGGAAATACAGTAACTATGCAAATGATCAAGAGTCTCTTATAATTTTATCTTCTTCACACAGAGTGTGAACAGTATTTTAATTTAGTCAAAATGTTAGCAGCTTCTTAAAGGTGCCAGGTCATACACTCCATTAAGGATATATACTCGTGATCAGCTCAATTGTCTTATATACTTGCTATTTAAGGAATATTAAATACGACCACTCCCCCGCAGTGAAAGGCTTTCCTTGTTTACTCATAATATGTGATTATAGTTTAAGCGCTCACTTTTTTAACAAACCTCGCAGTTCAAACATTGACGCATGTAGCATATTTGATTTGATTTTCGTAGGTTTGAGCCACATGCAACAAATTTACTAAACTTTCTCTTCTCCGTTCTTTTGCAGTATGGATTGCGCCAGCTGGATCTCTCGCTGCTGTCACAACTCTGGGCGCTGAACGATTCAATACAAGAATTTCGCGTTATGATCGAAGAGCAAGAGGATGATGAGGATGACGAAGAAGACGACGAACATGATGGAGATGCCGAAGATGATCCCGATTCATATCCGCGTCACTCACCAACGCCTTCCTCATATGACTCTGTCTCCTCGGAGGGTGATGTTATAATACAAGCAAAATCAGCATCGACAAAGAGTTTCGGTGCAATACCCAAAGTCATAACGATGCAACCAAAATTAAACGAGCTTCAGCAGCAGCAGCAAACGCCCATAACAAGAAGCCTTTATCAGCAGCAGCACGAGCAAGAGCAACCACAGCAGCAGCAGCAGCAACAGCTGATGAATCAGAAGCCGCCTTTGCCAAAGCCACTCGATGTTAAGCCGGTGCCACGTATGCGCAGCGCGCCCCCTCCACCACCATCCACTGCACGCAAATCGAATGCTGCACCGCCACGCCCCACATGATGTTACCTTTCGGACTTCCTTGCCGGAGTCAAGATGGTCATGTGCAAAGCGATTGTAGGCGATGTAAATGCCGAAGCAGCAGCAGCAACGAGAGGTTTACCAGATAGATAGACTGGATGACGACGACGATGATGATGATGAAGTGTGGACCATCCGTATTTTGTTAGTTAGTTTCTTATAAATATATGCCTACATACATATTTATACATACACACATAAATACACACACACACTTGAATATATGCAAGCTGTGTAAAGCAAAAATGTTAAAAAAAAACAAAATCAAAAAAGTTTAAGCTTACTTTAAGCTAAATCAACTCCGATTATTAACGATTAAGCAAGAACGTCTTAGCTTCTAAGAGCCTTTTGTGTGATCTTTAGCGTTTCTATGTTTAAGGTTTTGTAAATTTTTCATGTGTAGCTGCAACTGGCTGCACATATCGGGTTCAGGATTGACGGGTTTCTTAAATAAGGTACTAAGCGTGTGCAGCCCTGCAGCATTGCCTCGGCGCCGGCTTTTAAAATATATTTGTATGTGTTAATTAGTTTTTACTACTCATTTTTAAGTTTAGATTGGCTGTTTAAATGCGCTCTTCATTGTGCTAAACTTATGCGCTGAACAATATATATTCGCTTGTTAGTTTGTATATCGGAATTATTAACTAAACTAATAAAAAAAAAAAAAATAAATAAAAAAAAAATCGAAATATATTCTCTACTCAGCTATAAGAAGAATTGTACTTGTATATATTTGTATGCACTTTTGATTAACTCTAATGCTAACTCATTACTACGACGCCTAATATTTACCACTAAACTACTCAACTAAACCACATATTGATGAATATTATGATGAGCAATCGAATTCAATAAAGCATTTAAAATGAAATTTATTTGACCTTTCCTTTGGACAGACAGACTCTTTCTTTCTTTCTGTCTTGCACAATACTCACATCGTGCTTACTCCATCGATTGTTATTTTCACGCAGGGGAAAGTGTATGTGAAGAACTGATTCGAAT
>JAWNNP010000132.1:0-17258 GCA_035044805.1 Leucophenga maculata | reverse complement strand
ATGGACGAGAGTTTTCGGTAGAAAGTGATCATAAATCACTTGAAGCTCTCATTAAAAGGGACATTGATGATGTGACTCCAAGAGTACAGCGTATGTTTATGACATTACTCAAATATCCTAAATTAAAAATTGTGTTTAAGCCAGGAAAAAATATGCTGGTGCCTAAATGTCTGTCGCGTGCACAATTGTAAGAGGTATCTAAGTTACATCGACTGGCTGGGGTCATACATACAATAACTAAAACTGTTTGTCTTTCTGATAATAATTACATGCTTGGACCGTTTGACACAAGAATCATTGTTGGCCATTCCCAGGTATGGCAGTCAACAACTTTCCACACAATGTGCACTTGAGCAAACGAATCCCAATCTCCCAAAATTGTGAATGTAACTACGATAAAAAGAAGAAGATAAAAACAGCAGAATCATTATTCTGTCTCTCGCATAGTGTAATAATACATAGTGACGCCACTTCAGCCATGCGCTCTCAAAAATAGCTACAGTCGAAAGTGAATAGCTACACTCAGTATGCGACTGAACGTCTCTCTCTCTCTTCTGCTCTTAGCTACATTCATTGTGAGAGTTGCGCTACCTTCTATAATTATACCATGGTCTCTCGTTACAAACAATACTCACGCAATAAATATACATTTAATAAATAAACAACACCGAAATTATTATATGGTATCAGAAGCAAAATTGAACGCAATTGTTTAAGGCAATATCGTATTATATATAAGTATTAAATTAAACGGGAAAAATTAAAATTAATTGGAATAATTAATCTGCGCATAAGCATACATACATCGGGAGTTGAAAAACGGCGGACGGACGCAAAGAACTGAGAGAGCGCGACTGTGCAAATTTAACATTTGACTGGAATAATTGGAAGCGAGATTTTATGGTGTATATGATCGCAAATAATTATACATCGCAGCCAGAAGGTTCAAAAATTGCAAATTTTCTATAGCTTGTGGGCACAAATGCAGCGAACATTTGTAACACATTATTTCCCAACGACGGCTCTGAGCAATCATTGCTTGGTACAGTGGTTGTGGTTAGTGTACAGGCGCAACGAACACTAGTTGAAGTTGCTTACTGCTTGCCGAAAATAAACGCGGCAATGGAGTTATACAAATTTAATAACATGATGCAAGACAAAGACGAGTTGATGAAATAATTTGTGACTCGACTCAAAATTCAATTTCAGCGATGTGAGTTAAAATGAGCTTGTGGTTCGCTGTATGAAGACAGATTGCTGCGCGACCGTATCACAACTGGAGTCTGGGATAAAAGACTGCAACTGAAGCTGATTGATGGACAGGAGAAGCTGGATAAAGTGATAGAATTTTGTGAAACTTTTGAAGCAGCAAATATAAATAAAGGATTATTGAAATCAAAGGCCAGTGTTGATTAGATGATGTCGTCGCCAGAGAAGAGTGCTGTAGAGGCAGTGAAGCGATTGCTAAGAATATTTTAAAACGCTGTTATGACACTAGGGAAGTTGATAAATTTCAGTACAGGATATTGGAGTATAATACAACGCCAGTTGGAAGTCTTAAGTTCTCACCATCTGAATTATTTTTTGGTCGGTTGGTGAAAACAAAGTTACCAAAGTTAGAAAGAAATGCGATATCAGAAGAACTAATTCAAAACAAAATTGAAGAAAAGAAAAAGAAACAAAAATTCTACTATGACTGTAGTGAAAATAGGTGATTTAGTCAATTTTAAAAAGAATGGCATTATGGTAGAATTGTGGGAATTGTTAATGATCGATCATATATTATTAAAGATCCATTTTAAAATTATTTCAGACGAAATAAAAATGAAGATTTTGATGCAAGTGATCTGGTGTTTGAGAGTAATATAACTTAAAATTTTTCTTAAGAATTACCAGAAATTCAGATTGTTAAACCTAATGTTAATATAAATATAAATAATAATTCGCAAAATTAACAGCCTATAGAAATTGTAAATCAAGAAATTGATAGGCAAAATGAAACGCCTGTACAAGACTTAATTGATGCTAAACCAGAATTGTCAATGCAAAATAGCAATAATAACTCAAAATCTGAATATAAGACTGCTGACAGTCATGGTTTAACATCAAATTCAGACAATGA
Source organism: Leucophenga maculata (assembly GCA_035044805.1). NCBI lineage: Eukaryota > Metazoa > Arthropoda > Insecta > Diptera > Drosophilidae > Leucophenga > Leucophenga maculata. Next base: position 15,136 of record JAWNNP010000132.1, on the reverse strand, counting down.
CAATAAAGCAATAATACCCACATCAAATGAGTATAGAACAAGAAGTGGTCGAATTGTTAGACACCCTCAAAGGTATGGCTGGTAGATTGTCCACAATAAAAATAATGTTAAGTAAGGTGTATTAGCTATAAGATTAATTATAATATTAATTATAAGATTAATTATAAAATTAATTATAAAAAAAAGCGTGTAACATATGTATGTATGTAGTTTAAGTAGATGTAAGAGGATATTGTGAATGTCACTAAGTAGATGCAAGAAGATATTGTGAATGTCACTAAGTAGATGCAAGATATTTTGAATGTCACTACGATACAAAGAAGAAGATAAAAACAGCGGGTAATATAATGTCTCTCGCTACAAACAATACTCACGCAATAAATATACCTTTAATAAACAAACAACACCGGAATTATTATATTGTCAGCAGAGAAAAGGATGTATCACAATTTTCAAAGTTGGAAATGTCTCGTGTGTAAATATTATAAAGGATATGCACTAGCACAGAACGCTGAGGTACACCAGCACAAATAAACTTTTTGTTTGATTTAATTTCATCCATATGACATGATATTTTATCTAATGGATGGATACAACTTAAAAAAGCTCTAAATCCATATTATTCTTGTGGAATATTATTGGTGTGAAGGTGGTAGTTAAGCCTGATTTTAATTGCTCTTTCCAATATTTTGGAAAACCCACAGAGTAAGCTCTCGGATAGCTCTCGGACCAATCGAGCAGTTTTCCTGGTTTTGCAATGGAAAATATCCAAGTTTTATGCCATCTCCCAATACTAAAGTTAGGTAAACAAGTGCATGTTTTGGCAGATATTTAAGACATATATAAGGAAAGATTCTTCCTTTTTTAATTTAGTTTTTTTTTAATAGTTTTTTAATTTAAGTTATTTACTAAGTTTTGTATCAATAATGAGGTTTTAGAGTCAGAAAATGCCTCTGTCAGGTGATGTTTTGATTCAAATACATTTGCTAAGATATTCACCATTTCCGCTGTAGTTGAATAGATTTTACTTTTAAAACAAAAACTTGGAACATAATAATATAATAACTTATATACATTAATATTATTTATACATAGTAATTGTCTTTAGATAAATTTCAACGAATTTTATTTCCAACTATATTTCATTGTTTCAATCATTTTTATCATTGATTTCATTTAGTTATTCGTACTTCTATTTATTTAATTATACGGGCATGTCACGAACATTCCATTCCAACCATATTCCAATTCTTGGTGTCACGGAAACATTCTTTGGTTGGTTTGAAATCCCTCACGTTTGCATGAGGGTTTTGGCACATTGCAGCTTTAATAAATGGTGTTAAATTCAGGTAGTGATAGGAATTGGAAGAGAATTAATTTTCGAATGAAATTGCTTTATTTTTTATAAACATTTCGTTAGATTTAATTTGTTACTTTGTATTTTAGTAAACATCTAGTCAAATATTGCACTTTATTAAACCAACCAAAAAACCAACGGAGCATATTAATGCCAACTTGTTAAAAGAAAAAAAGGAAATCATTCGGAATGTTTGTTTTAATGTATTATTCAATTTCTTATGTTTTATATGTCAGCTTGGATTTAATAAAGATTGTGGTATTTTTATTTTTGTAAATTAGTGTACAATAAATGTATATTTAAACATACACTTGTTATGATTCATACCTTGGCCTACACCGAGTCTGGCTGCGGCTAATTGCTCAGCGGTTCTTTTCAAGGTGGATTCGACCGGCCAGACATCGCGTTGAAATCCTAACAAAACATTTCTTTAATATTTATTTTATTCACTAAATGGATTCATACAAGGAAAAATATCTGGTACTCCGCCTTGGAGCGAAATGTCTTAAATTCCGATCTTATTGCCAAAGATATCGGGATCTGTTGTCCTGATCCCTGCGTGTCCCTTCCTACCATGGGTTGCAATGTTCATTACTGCAACCACCCTTTTAAAAACTCACATCACTCTTTCATCGTTGCCAGAATGACCTACCCACATAAAATAAACTCACCACATATTTAAAATAAACTCACACATATTTAATGATTTTCTCGAATCACTTATAATAGGGTTAAAAGGTGGAAAAAAATACAATGTTCAAGAAAAAAAATAAACTAAGAAACTACAAATAAAAAACAAACTTAAAACAAAATAAGAAAAATTCACAAAAAAAAATAATAATGCAGTTGTTATATGTAAATATAAATAGTTCTTAATAATATAAATAACTAGCTGCGCCAAGTAAAAATTATTTTTATCACACAATATATTCTCCTCCTACTCGAATCCAAGCATTTCTCTACTTCTTCCAGCAATATTCAAAGCCGATAAACAAAATATTTTTTAAACTATGAAACTTTATTCTCTTTTCTTAACTTGATTACTTTATCCGATCCCATTAACCTGTACACCAAATTTCATCCATGTACTTCAAATGGATGCAAATGTATGTTGCATTTCGTTTATCGTTTGTATGGGGGGTAGGGCACAGCCCCCTTCGATTTTACCCAACTTAACACAATTACTTTTCACGATCCCATTAACATGTGCAATACATTTCGTCTCCGTAACTCAAATATATGCAAAGATATGTTGAATTTTGTTTATCGCTTGTATGGGGGGTGGGGCACAGCCCCCTCCGATTTTGACCAAACTTTACTCGAACCCTCTCCTGAATGAACTGAAGATCGTCTGTGAATTTCAGCTCAATCGGTTGGACGGTTTTGCCTAATATAAGGAACATACATACATAGATATATACAAGATTCATTTTTATATATATAGATATAATTTAGTAATATATTTTAATTATGTAAAAAAAATAATATATATGACCAACTAAAACGATATAAGATCGGTCGAGATTAATTTTGTGCCGCCGTCAGCGTTTTGTCTTTTTTTTTTATAGAATAAATAAGTTTTCTTTTTGTTTTCTGCTGTTCGGTTTTCTTTTGTTGTTGTGTTACTGTTAAGCCTAGATTCGCCTAGCTCTTCCTCTTGAGCGCTTTAAGTAAAGGGGTGAGGCTATCTAATCTGAGCTTGAAAGCTTGGGTATGTAACTTTATTGTGGGTCTTTTTTTTGATTGTTGTATTTATGTTAAATAGGTTGCAGTTGTTGTTGCACTTACTTAAAATTTTTTGTTTCTGTTGTTGCTATATTTATGTCAAATTATTATTAGTTTCTGTTGTCTTTGTGTAAATTTATTAATAGTGGTTGTTGTTGGGTTTTTAGTAATTTAGTGTGGTTGACTGCTGCACCTAATTGTTCCTCCCTTCCTCTCCTTTACAAGGGTATTTCATTTTACTAACTCTTACTATTAAAACAATACATATAATTTCGGCCATCATCTTCACTTTACATATGAATATAGTATTTTTAGGCCCTGTAACGAAGGTACAAGAGCTTATTGGTTTATTGGTATGAACGAAAGGATCTCGGAAACGAAAATAAATAGAGACTTCGCATTTTTTGAATTCGAGTAGGACTGCTCCTGAATTTTACAAGTTTATTTTAAAATTTTAAAATCCCTCACGTTTGCATGAGGGTTTAGTAGATTGTAGCTTTAATAAATGGTGTTAAATTCAGGTAGTGATAAAAACTCGAACAAAATTTTGCATTTGCAGTTTATTAAACCAACCAAAAACCAACCCAGCATTTTAATGCCACAAGTTAAAAGAGAAAAATGAAATCATTCGGAGTGTTTGTTTTAATGAATTATTCAATTTCTTATGTTTTATATGTGCACTAAGATTAAAATAAAGATTTTTATTTTTTAATTTAGTTTACAATAATTGTGTATGCAAACATAAATTTTAGTAAAGAGTTCATTGCAAAAAGTTGGCATGTTGTCAATTAATAGACAGAGAATGACTAGTAAAAAATACGAAGAGTGTTTACATTTTGTAATTGAATGCACTCCACCCGCTTCACCCAATTGCCTTCTACGAAGAAAATCTATTGCTAGGAAGGCGGCAACAGGCATTTTTTTTATCTTTATGCACTTATTTGGTTTTAGCTTATTGCTATTAATGTGTGTTTGCAAGTAACATATTCGAGTTGACAGTCACAGCAAATCTCAATTATGTTGCAAAACATAGTGTTGTCATAAAAATTAAACAAGGCAGAATAATTAAAAATATTTGCTTTGTTTAGTTGTAATGTACTTTCAAAATTATAAACATTTCGTCTCTTGTTATTAAAAAAAATTTTTCCCCCCAACTAAGCAAATAAATCGAAATTAAAAATAATAACACACATAATTGTTATAGTGCTGACAACCCTGCTAGTTCTCCAGCTGTATCCGAAAAAAATGTCTTAAAAGTAAAATCCATCGATTTTCCTTGACACAGGGGTTTGCGCGAGGGATTTTAAAACCAATTGTTACGTTTGCTTCTCTAATTGAAAGTAAACAAAGCATGCACTCCATACGGGCAGGTAACTCGTGACCGAACTCTGCCTGATACAATCAGGTGAGAGCGATCATGGTGAGAACGATAATTTGTCTTAACGCGGGAGGTGCGGAGCGAAGTGGTTAAGGTTATGGTACAATAATAGAAGGTAGCGCAACTCTCACAAGGAATGTAGCTAAAAGCAGAAGAGAGAGACGTTCAGTCGCATACTGAGTGTAGCTATTCACTTTCAACTGTAGCTATTTTTTGAGAGCGTATGGCTGAAGTGGCCTCACTATGTATTCCCTGTAGTTCGGCTGGTGTCAATACATTACAAAACGGAAAAAAAGAACCAGTGATTCCTCGATTACTTTTCATTAGCCTTTCTTTAATTATTTTGGTATGCAACGGTCGTAGCATAAAAAATAAATTTGCAAAACTAACTCATCTCTCTCACTTTTAAACTCAGCAGAATGAGGCAGGAAAAATATACATTTGTTGTTTTTTTGTGGTACAAATGCATAAGCTATGCATTTTTTGTATTTGTTTTTTGTTTCGTTGGCGGGTTAATGTAAGGTCATGTCGTTGCCTAGCAACAATTCATTCTTATGTCTTTTTCGTTGTGCAGTTTTTGCCCATCGAGTTGCCAGTGAGGCATAAAAAATGAATTGCAATAACAACAAGTACGCATAAACTATGCGTACTTGTTGTCTATGCGGTCATGTGTTGCCTAGCAACCACTCATCCTTTTGTCTCTTTCGTTGCGCAGTTTTTTTTCCCCGCGAATGACTTATAGCATTAATTGGCGCGTGCCACGCATCATTTGCTGCTGAGAGTTGAACGGAAGTGATACTAACAAAAAAAGTGAGTATTTTATCATTAATATGGAAGGTTCGAGTGCCAAAAAAATAAAAAAGGCTTACTACACCAACTTGGACGCGGAGAAGCCTTCATGTTCATGCAAGAATATGGAGCAAATGAAGGCTGACTTTGAAGGTAGACTATTAGCAGACTAGATAGGTAATGAGTTTAATTATCTTTATATTTTTTGTAATTTTAGAAATCATGGACAGGAAAGTTGCAGTCCTTTCTGCACACAACGGAAGATTGATGGGGAAGTGGCACAACTTAAGGTACTGACGCAACAGCTATTGCGCAGCGTTGCCAACGAAAAGTCAACTGATAATCTGAATAAGTTCCCTATTCAGAGCAAGGAAGACCTGTTGACAATGGAAAGGGATATCACTGTAAACGGGATGGCAGAATATGTAAGTAACTATGTATTAACATTTTTTTATTTAAATTTTTTTATATTTTTGATGTCTTTATTTTTTTTATGCTTTATTTCTGCATTGTTTCATTCCTTACTTTTTGATTTACTATAATTCCAGGTGAAATGTATGCAAAAACTTTTGGCTGCGGGTGGGGTAATAAAACATTTAAAGTATATTTTGGAGGACACTGTTGCCATGGATTACAACGTTGAAGGTGTTAAGGCCTTAATAGACGATACATCACGATCACGATCAAATAAAATTGTGTTAGTGAAAATAAGCATGTATGCGTTACACAGACATGTTTTCTCTGTGATCGCGATCACAGCGACAAAATCAAAACACATTTGATTTTTCGTGATCATTTCCCCTCTTTTTTGATTTTGATGTACGCATGAATGACGTCTGTATGCATTTTGCATAGAAAAGACAACTTCATAACACGACCGTACACAACAAAAATTTGAGAGAAATGACAAAATCGAAAAATCTGATCACTCGTCTATGGCAAAACGTTGATCAACACGTACACAAAATGATCGCGATCAGATGTATCGTCTATTAAGGCCTTTATGGGGAAGGAATCCCTTAAAAATACTCCGCAGTTTAATGCAGCCCTCATTGCTAAAATAAAGTATTTGATCAAAATTAAAACCCTTATTAATGAAAAATTTTAATTTCAGAGTCCATTCCGACAGGGATAGATGCTGGCACGCCAGAACAACAGCTGCGCGCAGCCCTTCAAAAAATTATTTAGAAAACAAAGAAACGCAAAAAGAAAACGTTAAAGCATAGGATGTAAGAAAATAAGTATTATATGTAGTATCTAAGAATTAAAATAAATATAATATCTATATAATACTAGCTTTACCCGCGACTTCGCCCGCGGTACTTCCGATAAAAAGTAGAATATCTAATTACTTTTCTTATTTTGCCTCATTTGTGAAACAATACGGGGGTGGTGTACCGCCCCTCTAATTTTGACCAAACTTAACCCGTTTACTTCTCATGATCCTCTTAACATGTATACCAAATTTTATCTCTGTACCTTAAATGGATGCAAAGATATGACAAATTTTGATTGTCGCTTATATGGGGGGTGGGCCAACACCCCCTCCGATTTTGTCCAAACTTAACAGGTTGACTTCTCCTCATCCTCTTAACATGTATACCAAATTTCATCTCTGTACCTTAAATGGATGCAAAGATATGACAAATTTTGATTGTCGCTTATATGGGGGTGGGCCAACACTCCCACCGATTTTGACCAAACTTAACAGGTAGACTTCTCCTTATCCTCTTAACATGTATACCAAATTTCATCTCTGTACCTTAAATGGATGCAAAGATATGAAAAATTTTTGATTTAAAGATTTTGAACTAGAGAATCACTAACGAATAGGAATTCATTAACGATTTTGAATCTAGTCATTCACTAATGAATAGTAATGCAGAGACGGACCTTTAGATTCCCTCGTAGGACATTGCAATGTTAAATTCGTTAGTCGAATTGCATTGCAAGTAATGGGACGGGTGATCAATGGTAATGATTTGGAATTATTGATTCACCTAGTCATTCACCGATGGTACCGAACTACAGGGTTATAACACTATGGTTAAGGTTGTGAATAATTCCAGCTGCTGAGAGAGTGGGTATGGTGTTTTGTCTTTGAAAATGTGGTGGGAATTGCTAAGAGCCTTTTACTCTAAGCCGCGGTTCCTACGTTTGAATATGTACCTTGCATAAGCAGCAAATTACAGTATGCAATTAGGTCGAGGTTATTGACCCTAATATGGCGTGAGGTTGAGGACTGGTCAAGGACTTACGGTGAATTGCCCAAAAGCGGGAAAATTCTTGGAAATAGGGATGATTGTTGTTGCCTAATTCGTTTTATACCATTAGGAAGAGAACGCTTATCTTTGGGTGCCAGGAATTTAATCAAGATCAGTCTGGTAAATCCTTCGCCGAGGCACGACGTGGTGGAATATTGTGCGTGGTTTTTGTAATACATAATATTAATATTGTTAATAAAATTTAGTGTCGGTTACATTGGCACAACGTCAACGGCATGTTGATGCGGGTTTTGTTTGATATAAGTTACGCAGAAAGGGAAAACTTATAAAGAAAGGCGAGATAAAAACCTGTGGCTCCTTACTTCAATTGGCAACTAATGCGGCGAAATTATGTGAATTATCTGAATCAGTTGGAGGATAACGCACAATCGCCAAGACACCCCGATCCAGTAGCCAGCTAGCCCACGAGGGCCACAGGTTTTTATAAAATCAATTTAAAAGAATTTTTAATTTACAAAAATTAAAAAAACTATAAAGTACGCAAAAGTCCTGATACTGCGATAAAAAAAGGACGAAAACACTATCAAAAGTTTGGAGGCCTAAAAGAAAGAAAAGGGGATAAATGCCCTTAGTTAGAAAGTATTTATGAAAAAAAAGATAATGTAAAAGAGCCATTTAGAGCGTTGAATGCTGTTTATTAATTTCTATTCCCGATTTATTGTACTTTAATAAGTGTAAGAATATTGTTTAAAGTCCCAATTTTTTATTTTTATTTTATAGCGATACATAATTTAAGTTTAAGATAGCTTTAAGTATTTATTAGTATTCGTATCGTATATTTATAGTTTTTTTTTTGGTTGCTTGTTGTGTTGTAAAGGAAAAAAAAAAGAAAAGAAAGTATAAGAAGGAGAAGTTAAAAATCAACAACACCGCCAAACGAGTTTGATTAGGCCAACTAACCCAGTAGAGCGCTCTGACAGGAATTGTATGCTTAATTAAATATGCATGAAAGGGGTCTAATAAACAAATAATTTTTTGTGTGTTTCCCTTGCTGTACTTAATTTTTTTTTTCTCTAAGGTTCAAAACATTTTTTTTTTTGTTATTAGTTGTTGAAAATATATTTAGTTTTCATTCCATTTGCGTGGTTTATTTTTTTTTTTTCGTATTTCTTAGTGCGGATATCCCGTTTTAGCAGATACGCTAAAACGATCATAATTCATAATGCTCAGGAAGTGATGTTTAACATGTGGTAAAGTTATTTTGTCGGGTGGGCGATTCCCGGTAACTCTGCCACAGTAAGTGAAACGCGAAATCCAAGAATAAGGAATCTGTTTGACAGAAAGCAGGATTCAAGGTAGGGTGGGGCGCAAGGGGATTATTCCACCTGATCTCCATCAAATGTTATAGCCGCAATTGTCCGTCCGTCTTGTGTTTCCTCCAGGCAATACTGATCGTTTTATTTTGAAAATGCATCAGAGTATTGTAGTGATGGGGAGTTAATTGTACCATGATTAGTATGTTTGTCTGTGAATGAATTTTTTTTGTAGCAACTGCATGGTGGCGTTTGGCGGTCGAACCCGCCTGAGAAAAGCTGAGCCAAAATTAGCCGCAGCCAGACTCACATAAGTTTCGCGACATGACCACAGTTTTTATAAAAAGCAACACAATCCAACCGAATTTCTCTTTCGATTTACGTCACATGTCCGATAATCTAAAAAGGATACAATAGACTTAAGGAAACTGAACCATTACATGTACGTTTAATGTAATGTTATCATTAGCATGCCGATTACGCGATCTTGCTCCTAAAGATATTTTCTCTGCGGAACATTATTAAGGAATTGAATCCTTCTCATCCGTTGCCACTATTTAAGAATTGAACCAGTACTCCGCCTTCTCATCCGTTGCCACAATGGAAGATTATACGGCGCCATTTCATCAAAACCCCGGTGTCACGGAAAATCGAGAGATTTTACTTTTTGGACATTTGATTCGGAAACAGCTTTGGAATTAGCAGGGATGTCGGCACTATAACAATTATGTATGTTATTATTTTTAATTTATATTTGTTTGCTTACGTGGTAAATTTTATTTAAAATATTTTTCATATTATAAATAAAATTTGTTTATAATAAGAGACGAAATGTATATAATTTTGAAAGTACAGCACAACTTAAAAAAAAAACAAATATTTTAAAATATTCCGAAGTCAATTAGTACAATTTAAACGACAATACTATCATATGCTAGTCTATTCTATTGTCTATTTAATCACGACATGCCAACATTTTGCAATGAATTCTTTACTAAAATGTATGTTCAAAAACACATTTAGTGTACACTAAATTAAAAAATAAAAATACCACAATCTTTATTTAAATCTTAGTTCACATTCAAAACATAAGAAAATAAATAATTCATTAAATCAAACACTCCGAATGATTTAAATTTTTGCTTTCAACAAGTTGGCATTAATATGCTCGGTTGGTTTTTGTTGGTTTAATAAGCTGCAATATTTGACGAGATGTTTACTAAAATACGAAGTAACAAATTAAGTCGAACGAAATGATTATAAAAAAAAGTACAAATTAATTCGAAAGTTAATTCTGTTTAAATTTCTATCAATACCTGAATTTAACACCATTTTTTAAAGTTGCAATCTACTAAATCCCTCATGCAAACGTGAGGGATTTCAAACCAACCAAAGAATGTTTCCGTTACACCGAGAATTGGAATTATGTTGGAATGGAATGTTCGTAACATGTCCGATAGACGTAAATGGCCTAGTAAATGACCATTTACTGTATAATGCATAATCACCCATGACCACACATGACCACGCCTATTTGTTATCGGCCGACTTTCATCATTACTAGGTCGGCGATGCGAACTCATAAATTTGTCACTTCACAAATAGTTTTACAAAAAGAAAAAATTATTTTATCAACCAGATTAGTTATAAACTAGATTTCGTAGGGAACTAACCATAGTACAAAATTCTGGTTAGGTTTCCCTAGGTTACAAACTAAGCTACATATGTACATAACGATTTTCTTCAGATCAAAATATAACACTTCCATAAGACTACGTTTATTCATTGCTTCATTGTTAATATGGCAAACCAAAAACAAATAAAATAAACAATTAAAATTAAAAATCCGACTGAAAAAAAAACTATTTAAAAGTAATGCACTAAATAGACCGAAACAAAATTGAGAGAAGAGAAAACAATTTTAAAATAAACTATAAACAAAGTAATCTCTACTTCGGCTTAACAGACTATTTTATGAGCTGAAAGCCTAAATTGAATATCCGCATTAAGTTTAGTTGCAAACCTGACTCTATTGCAAATTATAAACCAAAGAAAAAAATAAATGAGACACTTGGGTTTTTAAGATACACGCGAAAAACATAACCCTTCCTTGGCAGTTGGATAGAAAGTGCAGAATTTATTTATAAACGTGGCTCCTCTTGTGAAAATAGAATATATACATATGTATGTATCAACATTTTATTCAAATATTGAAATTCTCGCGTGAACATAAATGCGCGTATATATGTGCATGGCAACAGTTGTGTCAACATTAAACAAGTGTGTGCACGAGAGATGTTTCGTTGGCTGCAGAGCTCATTAGTTGCTAGAACGCAAAAGTTAGTAATATTTCAACAGTTATCGCGTCAATATGCATCGTCTATTCGTGGTTACATTTTTTTTACTTTATAATATATCTTCGTTTTACGTGGAACTTGTGTCTTGCGACTATTATTCAGCGATCTCAGACTTAGAACCGCTACTGGAGGCAGAGTCGCTTCTCATCGAAAATTTTGAAAATTTCTTGGAAAAATCGAGAGACAAAAATCAAGATACGGAAAAGTAAGTGTGAAATATGTTGAATGTAAAAAAAACTTTTACAAATGCAAAACGGAACAGTTTTTTGACACAGTTGGATACACTAAAAAAGAGATAGATGATCCTGAGGACTACTACGGTGATCCTATCATTGCGTACAAAACCATAAGTCGTCTAGTTACGCAATGGAAACGCGTTGTGTATGATCCTATCTTTACAACTACTGATGTTGACGGTAAGGATCATGAACTGGTCAACATCTTTAAAAAGTAAATGAATCAATGTTTTATTTTTTATTTTTTTTTTTTGTCAGAATACAAAGAGAATCTAAGCGCATTAAATAACTTTACTGGTCCATCAGACGCAGATCTTCAGGGTGCGGCAAAAGCCCTTACAAGACTGCAAGAGACTTATGCGATATCAACAACCCACGTGGCAGATGGCATATTACAAGGCAAACAGATAAGTGGCAGTCTTAGTGCCAGTGACTGTTTCGAGATCGGACGCGCTTTGTATGATGCTCAGTATTACCAGTATTCGATTGAATGGTTGATGGCTGCAAAATTGCGCCTGAGTCAAGACACAACAATCAAAGGGAGTAAATCAATTTATCCTCTGCTTCATGATGTCAATATTTTAGAATATTTAGCGCCAGCGTTTTACAATAATGGTAAAATTACAATATACAAAATGATCGATATTTTTAATTTGTATAGAAATCGTTTTACATAGGAAACACAAAGGTAGCTCGAAAACTTAACGAAAATATTTTGAGGATGGATCCCACCAATGAGTATGCACTGAAGAACTCTTTACTTTTTGAAAACAAACTATTCGATGAACGTAGTTCTAATATGGGCATCAAATATTTAGAAGCTGAAGCCGAAAATCAAAATCCTACAACTAACCAAAGGGAGTCTGTGAAAATAAACGTATGTCTGTTCAATTGTTTATGCGGTATATATGTATACATTCATTATTTTCATTTCATCACGCAGCATGCAACTACAATTGAGATGTACAAGCGTGTGTGTCGTGGCGAGTTGACTCAAACGCCACGCGAACAGCGACACTTGCGTTGCCGCTACACACACAATGGGATACCTTATCGTTTTATAATGCCATTCAAAATGGAAGATCTGAATGAAGACCCGTACGTCGCCTACTATCATGATGTCATTTCCAATAGTGAAATGGAAAAAATTCGTAATATAGGAAAAACAACTGTGCAGCGTTCAAAAGTTGGAGACATAAGTGCATCCACTATCTCTGATATTCGCACTAGCAAAAATTCATGGCTTTGGTATGATCAACAAAGCTTTCTTACTAATATTAAGCTAAGACTCGAACATATAACTGGTTTGAGCACCCTGAGCGCGGAGCCATTGCAGCTAGTTAACTATGGTATTGGGGGACATTATGAACCACATCACGATTTCTTAGATCATCCTGAAATCGATTTTGGTAATAATGGCAATCGATTGCTAACAGCTCTGTTTTATGTAAGTCCAATTGACCAAACTATTTTAGGAAAAATCTATTTTAGTTGTCATTATATCTCTAGATAAATGATGTGGAGCTTGGAGGAGCTACAGCTTTTCCCTTCTTGCGCATAGCGGTACCACCTGTGTCTGGTAGCCTATTGATCTGGTACAATCTACATTCATCGTTGGAAAGAGATTACCGAACGATCCACGCGGGCTGTCCCGTTCTAAAAGGTTCTAAATGGGGTAAGTAGTAAGGGATTATAACTTGAATTTGAATTACAATAAGCAATTTATCTGCAGTTTGCAACGAATGGTTCCATGAGGCTTTCCAAGAATTTCGGCGACCATGCAGTTTAACGCAGGAGGGTCACAAATCAACTGCTTATGCATATGTTTATGGAAAACAAAATTAATATAAAAAATTATATTTTAAAATTAATCTGCAGAAAATTTATGAATAAAATATTCTTTCCACAAGTAAAAAAAGTAATACGTAAGCTATGGCAAAATAATACAGTGTACGATCACCTCAATCAAAAAAAAAACATTTCAAACGTAAATATAATAAGAACAACTAGTTACAAAAAAATGTGTAAAACACTTTATAATACGAAACAAGAAGTACATAATTCTGCAGTCGAGTGTGGTCGACTCCGAAATGTCCTGTTCCTAACGTCTACATTTTAAATTATAGCTATAGTTATGAATTTTAGCAGGCTTTAGGTCATTTTACATGGAGAAACATGCGTGTACATATTTATAAATAAGAAGAGAGAAAATTATTTGCAAAAACTTGGAACATTATTGTGAAGAGCAACGGATACACGTGTTTCGATTTCTGCTACGATATCTCATCAGTCCGCTCAAAAGTTGATTTTCTCAACCGAAAGACAAAACTTTCACAACGCCCCAAACCTTTCTAATGCAACAACAAAATACATAGTTTGAGTAAAACTGCTCACTGCAAATTGCTACATATACATATTGGAACTTACTCTCAAAATTAGCATGCAATGTATATGATTTTCAGTTTGCCTAAGTTTATAAGCAAGAATTAGCAAGTGACACAGCCAAGCGGGCTGATGAGATTTCGTAGGAGAAATCGAAAGACGTGTATCCGTAGCTCTTCACAATAATGTTTCAAGATGTTGCAAACAATTTTCTCTCTTCATATTGATATATATGTACATGCATGTTTATCATGTAAAATGACCTATAGCCTGCTAAAATTCATAATTAACAAATTTTGGTCACTAAATAACAATACATTAATGCTACAAAAAAATTGTTCATACAAAAACTCAAAACGGTGCGATAAATCTGTTTTGGGCTACCCCTTGACGTAAATAGAAAATTTTATAAGCATTAACGTAAGGTAGATTGAGTTTGTTGCTAGAAAAATTAGCAATATCAATAATTTTTTTTATACAAAACTAAGATAGTAGTAGAAATGCGTGGTAAGTGCCAACACACAGCCAACCCCAAAATAAAGCTAAATTTTATAGCTACATTTTTAATAATTAGCTTCACCCAGCTGGTTTTGCTGCGCCTAGTAAACCCTATTGTCTTTACAAAACATATTCCCCTCCTACACCACTTCAAACACTTTTCCCTTATCTTCCAGCACTATTATTTAATGCACAAAATTCAAACCAATTTAGTTGTTTGTTAAACTATAAAATTTTATTCTATTTTCATATTCTTATTTTAATCCTAACGGACAATTTTTTTTCGTTTATTTAGTGTTGAATTTCGATTATTGCTTATACATATGCGACAGGACATTGCCAGGATACCTTTCTTGGTCAAGCTGAAGTTCGCATTTGAGTTTGAGCTCAATCGGTTCGACGGAATAGCTGCCTATAAGGAACACACGTAGATATAGCAATAGCTATTATTATTAAATGGCTTACTGTACCCGTAAAGTACAGTAAACACTTTTGTTATAAATTATATTGTGCCTATAAACATAATAGAAATGGATACACGTGCCTTGATTTCTGTTACGAAATCTCATCAGTCCGCTTGGCTTTGTCAAATGCAAATTATTGCTTATAAACTTAGACAAACTGAAAAGTCCCCTATGAATCATAAATATTGCATGCAATTTGCATTCAATGGTAATTTGCGACGTAATTCCAATATGAATATCTATATTGGTAGTTTCCCCAAAACGATGTATTTTGTTGTTGTATTATCTCCCTAACAACTGCGCCAATGCCTTTTTCCAATCGTCTATAGAAGTTTACAGGTTTGGGGAGTTGAGAATTTTTGTCTTTCGGTTGAGGAAATCAACTTCAAATTTGAAAATTTGTTAATATATA